>CAJNDV010031219.1:46427-69803 GCA_905221635.1 Symbiodinium sp. CCMP2456 | reverse complement strand
GAAATGACACTTAGGTCTTAGTTGTAGTAGCAATCGTAGTGATAGTAATAGTAGCAGTAGCAGTACTAGTAGTAGTAGTAGTAGTAGTAGTAGTAGTAGTAGTAGTAGTAGTAGTAGTAGTAGCAGTAGTAGGAGTAGGAGTCGGAGTCGGAGTAGCAGCAGTAGCAGCAGCAGCAGCAGCAGCAGCAGCAGCAGCAGCAGCAGCAGCAGCAGCAGCAGCAGCAGTAGCAGTAGCAGTGGCAGTAGCAGAAGCAGTAGCAGTAGCAGTAGCACTACTAGCAGGTAGCAGTATCAGTAGCAGCAGCAGTAGCAGCAGTAGTCGCAGTTGTAGCAGTAGTACAGTGGCAGGAGCAGCAGTCGTAGCAGTAGCAGCAGCAGCAGTAGCAGTGGAAGCGGCACCTCGGTGCTAGGTGCTGGGTGCTAGGTGCAGTGTGCTAGGCGTGCTATGTGCTCCGAATCCCCACCTGCGGGATGTTTCGGTTGGGGGTTACACTTTGAAAAACAACGTTTGCACGGCAACCGGTGAAAAGCTGTGCAAGTGCAGTATTCTGCGAGTTACCTTTTGCATGTTGCCCTGGTGCAGATCACCGCATCGACGGTGAAGTCAAATGGCGGCTGGGTCTTGCAGGTGAAGGTGTCGAAAGCGAAGCATTTGCCACTTGTTGACAAACGAGTTTGGCAGTTTTCATAGGTGTTTGAGATGACATGGAGCAGTAGCAGTAGCACGGGCATGACAGAGGATAGTTGCAGCCTTGCGCAACCCGGAGCGGAGCGAAAACCGAGTGCAGAGGTGTTGTTTCGTAATTGCCCTGTTAGTTATCTGCAGCACGGAGCGAGCTGAGCATTTTGGATGCTGCTGAATTTGGTCAATGCCGCTATAGCTTTGGGAGTTATCGTGTGAAGTTCTGTATGTCTGGCTCATGGGCTCTCAAATGCCCTTCGACAAGCTTATCGGACTGTGGTCACTGCAGCCACACGTCGACGCCTGTGGTGCTACAATCACACGTGCTAGCTAGATCCTTGTAACTCAGCGGCGCTTTTATTGCGATACGGAGTATTCGTGAAACCAAGGCTGTGCAACGAGATTTTTGGCTTCTTCACTGGCGCACACTTCCGTGTCGGATCATTCCCGGCACCCATCGGAGGGACCAAGACCTTCACCTTCGACAGTGCAAAGTCTCTCAGATGACATGATGCTGCGATTTGTCGTGGTTGATGTATGCTACCACGGGATGTGGGCTGTCCATCTCAGGACGAAATCGGCAAGTCTGTCTGCTTTGGTTGTTACCCGAACTTGCTTGCACATAGGCACCTTGCTTCAGCGACCCTCAAACGACGACAACCGCTTGCCCCCACGTACTCCCAAGGTTGACAGAGAGCCAGATTTGGGACGTGGAGACCCTCGGGATCCGGGTGTTTACCTTCCAGGAGAATCCATTGGCAACCGTCAGGAACATCTTGGAGACTGCACTCCTTTTCGTGCCGGATCAAACCCGAGGCAAGTGTGCCACGAAAGGAGAGGAGCGCGAGTTGAGCGAAGCAATTGGGAGTACAGTAACAGCTTGCCGCACCGCAGGGGTCAACATATTAACTCTTAACACTGTTACTGTAAAGGTAAGTCCTTGCTTCGACACGTCAAAACCAGCACTGAGTTCGCGGCAAAGGGTCCTCATCAGGGATACAACTGCCGGGAGGCGTCGAGTCCTACTTCGCCAAGCGGAACGTAGAGTTCCTCCGGAACTATGTGGGTGCAAGCCTGAAGCCTCGGAAGGATCCGGGAGGTCTACTGCTCAATGCATCAGCGCTTTGGCAGCAGGCCGAGGCAGTCCCAAAGTGTCGCATCCAAGCCGTCTGTGGCTTAGACACACGAGTTTGCACACACAGGGTGACCTAGATGCCGACATGCATGCGCACAACCACATGTACATGCAGGTGAACCAGCACAGTGACACAGATGCATGCATGCATGCTTCTGCATTAGAAACATGATGGGCGAACAAATATACGAACAAGCAGTAAACTTTGAAATAAATCTTTGCAGCCCCGATCCGATTTTTGTTCGCGAGGTACAGGTTTTTGGCCTGTCCTCGACGACGAGGACGACGACGACGACGACGACGACGACGACGACTACTACTACTACTACTACTACTATCACCACTACTACTACTACTACTACTACTACTACTTCGTCTCCTGCTATTTCTACCCCTGCAATTCGATCCTCCTCCTCCGCTTGGGGTGTGGAAGGGCCCCGTCCACGAGGTCTTGGGTTTGGACAAGGGAGGCAGGCTGGCATGCAGGCAGGCAGGCAGGCAGGCAGGCAGGCAGGCAGGGAGGTAGGCAGGCAGGCAGGCAGGCAGGCAGGCAGGCAGGGAGGGAGGGAGGCAGGTAGGCAGGCAGGCAGGTAGGTAGGTAGGTAGGTAGGGTAGGTAGGGTAGGTAGGTAGGTAGGTAGGTAGGTAGGTAGGTAGCTAGGTAGGTAGGTAGCTAGGTAGGTAGGTAGGTAGGTAGGTAGGTAGGTAGGTAGGTAGGTAGGAGTTGATTTGCATGCCTGCTGCATCATGCTTGTATGTAGCTCCATGGTTTACAATGTACAATGCTGACACGTACCCAGCCACTCAGACTGACTGTGATGTTCTTGTCCACTGCATCGACACCGCAGGCTCAGTACTCAATCCTGAACTGTCAAGGCTCCATGCTGTTGCCGGACCGCTCACGGCTGAGTGTTCTGTTCGTGCCCATACCGTAAGTCCTTGTCCTTTGGACCCTTTGCTTGATGTGATGCTGCCGTGTTGTTACTCCAAAGGGCTGACTGAAACTTGACCAACGGATAAACGGACCCACCTAAACGGAGGACGATAGGGCCACATGCAGGCGCCGTGAAGTAGTTTGCAGTACCCTCGAACTGAACCACGGTCGAAGTTTCTTGGCGTCTCAGCGCTGGTTCAGATGTATCAGCTCAAGAAAGCTCCAATGGTATAGCTAGGTGGCCAGAAACAGAGCCTCACTCCGTACTCTGAGTACCTGCCAGGCCCGTGCCTCAACTTATACCCCTTGCAGAATGTAGTAGTAACTTAGTAACCCATACAGCTCCGCTTGTAGAATTTAGGGTTTAGGGTGTATGTTGTAGCTCAACCCCTTACAGCAGCCCTGAGAGGATGTGAAGCTCTCAGAGCTGCTCAGGACATCCGCTCTGGAGACTTCCTCGGCGTTCTGCGGCTGGATGGCTTAGATCCGATGCTGGCCTGGGGTAGCCTGGAGTCGCATAGTATCCTTGTAGTACCCCTCATAGTACCCCTTAATGGTACCCTTATAGCAACCTTGTCGTCTCCCGTTACGAGCCCTTATGAGAACACACAATAGCAACTCCTGGTAACTAGGTATCCGGCAACTGTAGGCGGCCAATTAAGCAAGCGACCGACCCTCCGACGAATGAGCGATTCATCCGATTTCTAGCTGGCCAACTGAGAAATTGATCTATCAATTTCGCCAGCCTGTTGACGACTACTTAAACCCAGACTGATTGTCGCAGGAATCCCGTTCTAGTGCCTGACCAAGAAACGATGCTGATGTACACATGCACACTGTAGAGTTTAGGGTTTAGGGCCTAAGTTTAGGGTTGCGTGAATATAAATACAGTTCCGGGATGGTACAGGACAGTTTTATGCACAGGGCGGCACGGCACAAAGACAGCTTTTCTTTTCAGCCTACATCGGCTCTTCTAAACCAGAGCCTGCTACCCGGCCGGTACCAGAAGTTCCTCGATTTATAATTCAATAGCACGGGGTGTAGGGCATGTTGCCACAGAAAGCTCTACTAAAGTTGGACGTAGCCGCCTATGCTCTGGCTGCCGAGGTATGGGCTCGCACACTGGACACACAGCCGTGTCCATCTGGGAGCATGGGCAGCTGTATGTGGCAGAGAGCACCATCAACAGCTCCTACTGGCTTTTTGTCTGCGATCGGTTTTGAATTTCGGTATTCGGGTCCGGTTGCAGAAACATTCAACATAGCTGCCCAGGCCGACGAATGGCATCCAGCGCACGCCTTACCAGCAGTGGATAGAGCAGGCACGTTCTCAGACGGGTCTCGACTTTTATCTGCGGAACTTTGGATGCCCACGCTCTCCCAAAAAGTCTCGGCCGTGATGCCAGGCACGTGCAGCAGGTTATTCCACAGTGCACGCGCCTTTGAAGGAGCAGTATCGTCACGGAGCTGCAGACCAGTTCTTGCCTGCCCATCTGAAGTCGTGAAGTGGTCCCGGAATGTAGGGTCCTTCTGAAAAAGACAAGTGGCAAAGTAGACATAGGAAGAATGCAGACCTAGGCTTGGTTTGATAGGTGAAGATCAAGAATGATAAGCATTTCAGCACCAGTATGCAAAGCAGCAAGAGCAACGTCGATATTGCCGTAGAATGCACATTTCATGGTGAGAGCAGTACTAGTAACTAGTATCAGCAGCAGTAGCGATGCTCACGGCCCGGGTGGTTTAACACACTCGCAAGAAAGTCCGTGTGAAATTTGCTGTGCTTTGGTCGAGAATGGAAGTGGTATCAACTTCGGTTCATAGGAGTAGGGATGCCCAGCACAATTGCGCCGGTATTGGTCGCAGGAAGTTGCAGCAACAGTGGTAGTGATCTCAGGCAGCACCTTCGACGAGAGCGCAGGGCTCAGCATGGCTCAACAACAGGACGTTGAGTTGGCGTCCCTTCCAAATGGAGCAGGGGTCATGAGAGCGCTTCGTGGGCTCAAGCGACAGTGAAGCTGACAGTTGTAAACGTCTCAGTAAACGTATCAAAAGGACAAGGACAAGCGATTGAAATCAAGGGAGAGAGAACAAACTAGAAGGCCTGCCTGCCCGTACATGCTTCGAACGAAGCATGTAGGTTTTGCGTCGGAGGTCGAAGCTCATCTGAGTTTTCTGATGGAAAACAGCACTTATGCGAAGCCACGCATCATCAAGACACACGACACTGGAAGGAGCCGTGCTCCAGTTGAGTGTCCTAGCTGGTTCCAGAGTTTCCATTGATATTCGATGTGGGTCAGGCGGGGCCAACGCATTCTTCCACAAGTACGAAGGCGCTGACCCTTGAGCAGCAGTGCAAATAGGGCGGGGCACGGGGTGATGAGGTCAGATGCATGACTGCCTTGTTGCGGTGCCTTAAGTAGGACTCTACATGTCTCGTCTTCTTGTTCCGACAGACTGGAGGGACGGAGCCTGAGTTCCAACGTAATTGCCGTGGACGCACGGAGTTAGTTGGGAGGGGCTGAGCGGCTGAGGGTTGTGAGGACAGCGCGAAAAAGGCCGAAGCCCGGAATCGTGCCTGTCACGGAAGCGCGAACCACCAGTGCTGTGAAGCCTACATGTAAATGTCTATCCGAACACGAAACTCTGCCATCCTGAATTTCTAGCTCGTGAACCCAGCTCCCTGCACTTTCCTGCGGTCTCATGCCTGCACTCGACTTCGGCAGGTCTGGAGTATGGCTACCACGCAATGCTGACGGGATGGATCGATACCCTCAGGAACAACTATCCGCACTTCGGCCCCATTCCGCCACATTAGCAGGTGTCTCTCAGGTTTGAGTCCGGATTTTGGGCGTAGGAATTCAGACGTTAGTCTCTGCTTCCGTTGGGCAAGCGAGGTGCAAGCCGCCCTATGACACTCCGGAAGATGAGAAGCAGTGCCTCACTTGGGAGTTCATTGAGGCCGGCGCTCCATTTTTTCTTGATGTTTGTTTCAACGATGAGCCCTGCTCTATGGTTCAATCGTGTATCTTGATGCCTTCACCCAATATGAGCAGAGTTTCGGCCTTGCAGCTGTAAGTGACCTCCCAATATAGACAGAAAGTTAAAGTCTACTTAATTCAAGGACGTGCCAAGGATGGCAGCTATTCCGCGAGGCAACACCCAGTTGGCAGGCCAAGAGCCGAACTCGGAGCCCGATAACTTCCGAACCTCTGAAGCGGAGTTACGTGCGCATCCTCAGGCTTAGGACTTAAGATCTGGGCTTTGGGAGAAGTACGGGAACGACGCTGACGGGCTCCGGGTCCACACCTGGCACTTCCTAGTCGCTGTTTCTTGAGAGTCTGGGGACCTTCCGCCCAAGCAGGTCGCCGTCCCAATCATCACACGGTACATCCCCACGCTTGAGAAGCCCTTCCTGCTCACTTGGATCCTCGTCAGAAGGAGCCGTGATGTGTGCCTCCTTTTTGCATCAAGTTTTGGAGTGGCCTTTCTTCAAGAAGTGCCGGTGCAGTCTCTTGAACAGAGACGGGCTGGCATTCTTCTGCCTCTGCTTCGAAGGGTAGGAATTCTGCAGCTGAGATGGTCGGGTGCCGGGCTCAGGTGTCGTCCGGCGCGGCTTTCGGATATGTCAACCCCAGTACAACCAGTACGATGCACTTGGCCGACGTGCCTGCCACGCCTGCTCCAAAGCCCCGAAGCCTCAAAGCCACCCCCTTAACCCTAAGCCGCAAGCCCTTCTTGAACACTTTGACCAGCCTGCACAGCCCCCTAGGAATCAGCACGTGACCGGATCTTCCTTCAGCAATCTCTCGGCCACGGAGCTGTACCGAGAAGCCAGGTCCAAGGGGATGGAGCAGCTTGGCCGGCTTGGGCCGTGTTGAGGTGTTACCTTCAGCCGTCCCTAAGCCCTAAACCCTAAACCCTAAACCCTAAACCCACTCCTATGGATCATGCTTGGTCGCCTCTAGCCAGGGCCCCTCGCCCCACTCCCCCGAAGAAATCTCCCACCGTTTCAGCTCAGAGGTTGGCCAACATCCCGGCGGTCCCAGAGCCGGATGGGATCCTCTATCCCTCGGTCTTCAACAATGGGACCCGGGCAGCCTCGATTGCTATGGCTTCTTGGTGCATCCAGAAAGCCAGGTGTAGACAAGAGAAGGGCATGGGCCGATCAGGGGCTGGTGGGGGACCCTACTCTAACTGCCTGTGGGCAGCCTGCCAGGTTTGCGACGTCTTCGTTTGTTCCATGTGGAAAGCTGGTGGCGTTTTCAAAGCGATTGACAACGACTTCAGCACCTCGGTTGTGAGGCCAAGAACACCCAATCTAGGCTTTGCGCTGTTGATGCACCGTACTTGGCTTGTGCGGAGCCTCCACTTCCTCTCAGGTTGTATCGAGCAAACGAACGTTGAATCGCAGCTGCAAAGAAGCGGGTGATCTGAGATTGCAAGGGATGCTGCTGAAGGCCATTTAGATAGCTAGAGGAGCTCATGGCCATAGCACGACCAGGCGCAGTCAAGCCAAGACTCAGCCAGCCGAAACCCAGGACGTCTACGATCTGAACGTCTTAGAGGCCCCATCGGCCCGGAAAGATACCTGCGTGCACGCAGACCCGGAGAACCCGCTATGCCAGTTGAAGCTTGGCTTTGCACAGGTCATTCCTTTGAGAATGTGTGGGCTCCACTTGCCGGTTGGAATCTTTCCTTGAAGATTTGTTCCTCGTAGCTCAGGTGGCCGCTCAATAGTGTCGGCTTGAGAGCAATTGTTTGGACGACGACTCCCAAAGTCCAAAGTATAACTGTTTTTCTGCAAACGTACACCTCAAGGCTTGAAGGACTTGAAAGTTTCTGCAGACCATGACGGTCTTGACGTCTGGATGAGGGTTAGTCGCGTTAGAGTCATTGTCCTCGTCATTGTGTTTGTTTGTGTGTGTGGGACTGCCTGAGCCAACCATGACAAACCCCAACCCCCCGGCCCCTAACTATTTTGACGGAGGCAGAGAATGGCAGAGTCGTAGAGGCCCTTCGCTAGCGACGGAAGCAGCATTCCTCAGATAGCGCAGTGCTTCCCCATCGTGTTGCTAAGGCTTACAGTTTGGCCCCGGCACTGAGTACTGTAGACTATAGACTTTGAGCAGGCCTCCTGCATCTGGGCCCTCACAGGGGTCCAAACACGCGTGCGTCCTTTACGAGCATCAAGTTAAAGGCCAACGCCTAGTCCGGAACCTGAGGACTGGCGTCTACGGGCTCGAGCTGCCAAAGTTGGGCACGCGGCCCATGTACAGGCACATGTGCCTGGGCAAGTTTGATCCTGGCCAGTACCATGCTTGTGGCTTCAATGGGTCGCATAGGATTATACCGGACGTGAGCGATGTCGTTGCGGGAGCCTTTCGAAACACAATCCCAAGCCGAGTGCATCTTGCTTACGGTAAGACAAGTAGCAGTTTCACTCGTGCGGTGGTGGTCATGGTATGAGCGATGACGATTCTAGTAAGAGCAGGGTAGCAGGAAGAAGAACACGGAGCAAGTCGCAAGAGTAGCGACGTGCTCCAAGAAAGCCGCAGACATGTTTTCGCCTCCTTGCTCCCTAAGCACCACACCCTGCACCCCTGAACCCCTAAACCCATGGATAGATAATGCGGACGGAAAAGGGGTGACAAAAAATAAGATAAAACCCCTAAACCCCTAAACCGAGGCAAGAGAGCTGCCCCACTGAGCCGCCTCTTTACTCGCGTCCGGACAACTGCTAAAGCTGCCGAGCTCCTTGAAGAGACTCTCTAAACTCAAGAAGCTACTGGTAGCCTCCAGTGGGATGGTCTGGGAAGTTTTGGCCGTTCAATCATGTGATTATGTTCACCTGCGCTTGCCGAGAGGGCCGCAGTGCTTGATTGTCGGCATCACGGTTGCTGGGCAGCAACGGGCTCCGAGGGAAAATGTCTGCGTAAGTTTGACTTTATCTCCGCTTTGTGCTGATTTTACGGCTTTGCTTCATGGGCCGACCCACTCCGGCCCATCCTCTGCGCACGAGCATCATAGGCGCATCATAGGGGGTGCTTTGAAAGCTGGAGCCTTCAGGCCAGAGAGCCAGCATCATGAGCATCATCGGATCTCCACTCCGCCAACATGCTAGCATGGTTTCGCTTTTGAGGCCGCCTAAGCCTGGTCAGGAAGGGCAGCCGGAAAGTCTTTCGGTGTCTGTGGCTCACAGAAGTTTGCTCCAGCCTGCCCCAAATTCTGAATACTTTAAATTGATATGTGCGAGCGGGCAATAGCGAGCATGTGTCGCTTCGCACCCATGCGACATCACACGACGCCATCCTCAAGATCTGCAAAGCCGCACGAAAGGCATAACATATATGCATATATATATATATATATATATATGCTATATGGAATCAGTGCCTGTAAGTTTTCTTAGGTGCTTTTGGTGACCGCACACAACCACATGCACGGGGGTTGCAATAGAAAAAGCAAGCCATGTAGACATCAGCGCCATGTTGCGGGAAGCTGTAGCTGCTGGGCGCACGTGGCATGCAGACAGGCCAGCTTTCGAGTTGCAGTCCAGGGTGCACTCCTGAACTTGAGCAGTGGCAGGCTTGCGCTGCTTTGCTCCGTGGCTTTGACCGCTGCCTGGTGCCAGGACAGTCAAGAGCAATTTCGGAACCTCAAAGAAGCCCGTTTCAGCCACGAGCATTTCAGCCGCCTCAGGATTCGATCATCGAACTGGTGAGGCCGAGCAGCCTTCGACTTTCGGCATGTTCGGGCGCGATAAGCAACGCGATGCACAATATCGAGAACATGACCAAATGCCAGTGCTTCCAGGGCACCCTGTACTCCCAAACAAGAAAGCCCTGGTGAAGGCGGCTCCTGGCCTCAGATGCCCGCGTAAAACGCGCGGAGGCTCTCCGGTCAGGGCGGCGACTGAAGGCCGTGATGGGCCGGATCGGGACACTGACACAGCTCTTGGATTGCAAGGGCCACGGAAGTGGGTAGACGCAAGGTCTGTGGGGGCAATGGCTCCATTATGCTTGTCATTAGTTTGTGCTGACAACGACGGAGCTCTGATCAGTCTTGCATAGCGAAAAAACATCAAGTTTCCAACAGCCATGGAAGACAGTTTCAATCATGATTGCTGAGGCTTCGAGCTCCCCCACTTCGCCTGTGCATTGAGATGTATAATATCGGTCGGAGCAGGTCGCCATTCTGGGTGCCGGCATGGGCGGCAGCGCATCTCTTCAGCAAGCAATGTTGCAGCAATGAAGGATATCAGGTGTCGATACGGGTGCGTTTCTTCCGAGTCTCCGATCCCGCGCGTATTGCTGATTTGTTTGGATTGAGCAGCATTGTCTGGCTATGGCTGGCTAGGCGTGAAGATGTGCCATAGCTGGGATTGAGCTCGAACCGAGGCCTTAGCATTGTGGCTGCGCTTCTTGGCCGAAGTGACAAAGGTTCAGTTGATTTGATGGCAAAGCGGAGCATGTCCTTTGCTTGGTTTGGATTTCTTTTTCAACAGGAGCGACAAGTGCCAAGTGCGGAATGCTAGATTCAGCGCACTTTGCGTTGCGTTTGTCCTCGGAAACCTTGTCGGTTGTTCGGGCCGGGCATGGGTGACTTGCTTGCACCTTCCAAGCCTGTTTGAACTGCAGAACTGTGTGAGTTGATGCGCATTAGCGGGCATGAGTGCCCTGCCCACCTATCGATATGCCTCCTTTCTCCCACGCCTCATTCTCGCAACAGTACCCCGTTTAACTTTTGGGGTGGTGGCTATTGACTGTCGCTGTTCAGTGTCCTTCAAACTACCCTCAGGCCCCAATGTCGAACTCCATCTCTTGCTCAGGCGACTTGCTCGGGGACCAGGCTCCACGGGTTCCCTTTCGCTTAAGCCCTGGGTGTTGCTTCCCATAGATAGGTTATGACAGTCACACCATCGGTCAACAGTCTCGAGCCGGGCAATTGGGGTCTGGAGTTGGGGGACCATGGGGGACCCATGTGCATTACTCGATTGATCCAGCGACCGTCCCGAAGCCGCAGGTCGACATTGCCTTGTTCACAAACGGTTCCATTGGCGGCCGATGCCAGGCGGGCAGTGAGCGACACGTAGTCTCAGCCTGATCTTGCAGCAGCTCTCGAGACTCAACAGTGTTTGCCTCTGACAAGGGTTGGAGGAAACCGAAGCCGCAGTTGTCCAATTTCAGAGTCCACTGACCCTTGTCGCTTTAGACGAGTTCCGTCGGGGTCTTGTTTCCCACGCTGCTGATGACTTTGGGAGTCGTGGTTCGTGCTCTTGACACCATCTCCGAATCTCAACACGGACCACAGTTGCTTGAACTTGTCGTGCTTTCGTCCCTGGCATGGATGTGTTCATAGTGACGCTGACTGCTATAGGCCCCGATGACATTTACAACAACAGCAGGCAAATCCTTTGCAGGACCCTGTCAACTGTGGTACTCGTAGTTGGAATATGGTATCATGGGATGTACGTCCACGAGAGGCCTTGGAGCTGGATGGCCAACGTTACGAGGCACGTGCTGAGGGCCGCCCCCAGCTGCCCCCCGGAGACTTGTGGCCACAGCACAAACGATCCAAAGAGGTACTACATGGGAGTTTCACAAAATAGGGCACCCTGATATAGAACCCCAAAATAGAAGGATCCTTAAAATAAGAACCCCTAAACAGGGTACCCTAGTTCTCTGAAACTACTACATGAAAGCCCTACACCCTAAACCCACTGTGTCAAAGTTGCCAATGGAGCTCAAGGCCGGCGCTTCCATCATCTCCGAGGTGAATGTTCTTTTCAAGGCTGGTTCCGAAGCATGGGCTTCGCACGACATGTCGCAAGCTTCGATTTTGCTGCTGCTGTATGAATATGTAATATGTAGGAATTGTAGGTGACAGCAGGCCATACTTGCAACGCGTGGTTATGCGCCAGTGCAATCGGAGCCCGTTCCCTGTTTGCAGCTTTTGTCAGAGGCCTTGATGGGGCGATTTGCGTTGAAGAAGCGCGAGCTGCCATGGCCCCTGACACCCGCTATGTCAAGACAGCTGCTGTAAAGAAATTCAATGTTAATCGCAGATCCCAAGGTCCAAGTGCAACATGCCCCTGGCAGTGTTCAACGGCACTCGCTTCCTCTTCAGCACAGCCAGTACAGTAGCCTTGTCTGCAGCTTGGAATTCTTGACTTGAGGAACTTGCGCAGGCATTCAGGGATGGGTGCATGATGGTACATGTGTGGGGTTGCAGAAACGCTGCCAAACAAGCGGCCTTCCACGTTCTTCTTAGTAAGGCTGCGACCAACGGCTGGAAGTTCGCTGCGAAGCTCTTGAACCTTTGGTGCCTTGTTTGGACAAGTGCTTTTTCTTCTCAGTAACCGTGGACAGAATGATGGGTTGTGCATGCACATCAGAAAGACAGGCTGCCACTGACTCCCTGAAAGACATCGCAGAGAGCTCCCCCGAAGCCGTACACAGCCGAAGCCCGAGCCCAGGAAGCTGAGTTCGCGCTTCGGGTTCCTCTCCCTAATGCGGCTGAACCGGCTTGCCAAGCGCTCGTGTGCACCGCCGCTTGCTTGATTGGCTCCGGCTGGACATTCGTGCCATTTCGTGCCTGTTGGCAAAACACATGGGAAATCAACGTTCGGAAAGGATTTCGCTGGATGTCAGAGCCAAGATTTGAGGCTCAATATTTGGATGCATCCAAAGTAGCTCCAGGTCCGAAGCCTCACCCGACTCAGAGACGCGTCGACTGAAAATGACTCCTTGAGCTAAATCCAAAAAGCACCCCGATCTCTGAGAGCAAAATTAAGCCCAACAGCTAACCCTAAACCCTAAACAAACAGCTAGGAACTTCACTCGCCTCTACAGAGCCTTACGTGACGGCTCCCCGGCTGCTATCAGGGTACTGTCGTGGATGTTTTTTGATGTGTCGGTCAGGAGCTTCTGTGCAGTTTTCGGCATCCCACAAAGGGTTCAAGGCTTCCTGATTAAGCTGCGCTATTTTTTCCATGCTCCTTCAGCAAACACTTGCTTTGCCGGTGCACTGCTTGTGGAGAGCACCGCAGGTGCTGCCTATGCCCACCCACGCGAGCTTCTTAGCACGCTAGGCGGGGTTCGCGCGAAGCTCTTCATGGTGCGTTTTGCTTGCCTGACTGACATGTGCCGCGGCACGTCGCAGTCGAGTTCATTTTGTCACATGCTTTGCTCAGCCGCGGCCGTCCTGGCCAGGACACAGCAGCCTTCACCTCACGCAAAGACACGCAGACAAATGGCTCGTGCGCGAGGCGAGGCTACCGTTTGTTTGCACAGGGTTTTGTGTCACGCGTGGGTCATGCTGCATCTGCAACACACTGACGCTTTGTTTTCGAAGAGTATCTCCTGGCAGATGAGCATTCCCGGGCCGATCGTGCAGGACAGGGGAGGGGCATGAAAGGATAAGCCAGCCTCATGTCCATGGTCTCACAGCCGACCAGAACAACTGCGGCCTCCAAGGAAGCCCATTCTAGACTCTAGGCTCGCAGTGCTTCCAGGAGCTTGCTGAACCTGGCATGCGTGCCAACTACGGAGGCCCCATTCTCGCGGTCTGTTGCACCGTTTCAAGAAGTTGCGGCTTCAACTTGCAGCCATGTTCAACTATCATGTTTCAGACTTCCGCTGGCCCAGGAGCACTCCCCAAATCTCCCCAACTCGAAAATCCTTGAGGTCAGGGCTGCAACGCGCTTCACGAAGCTTGGCTTTGCAACCAAAGTAGACACTGCACTTTTTCTGAAGAAGACTTCCTAGTCGCTACCCATTTGGCAGCTTTTCACCTCTTTGCTTGAAGCGGCCGTGCCTTGGAGTAAGCCGGCGACAGCTCCTCTAAGGCCTTCGTGGGATTGGTGAGCATCATCGGTGGGATCAGCAGCAAGTGCTTTGCCGTGCTCGGTGGCAATTTCCAGGTCCGGGCCCGAGCTTCGGGTCCTTCTTGGGTCGGTCAACTGAGTGAGCGCCGTCAAGTCTGCTCACCTCACCGCGGTCGCGAAACTTAAGGATGCTGATGGGGTCAAAAGCTTTAAGTTCACTGGAACATGCTGCGGAATGCACTTGGCGTGGCTGTATCTGCTGTGTAGCAACGGGCAGCTGATCAGTCAAGCGGGGCTTCAAACAAAATGGGTCGTAGCGGGCCCACCACTCGGCCCCATCTCTGGACGAGCACAGCAACGGCTCGCCCACCAGACTCTTGCCACTTCGTTTGGCAATCCAGGATGCACTGAGGGTTTGGTCCTGGTGGGGCGGAGGATTCAGGATTCCGCAAATGAAAGGAGAACGGACACAACCTGTGACGCCGGCTGGCTCCACGACATTTGTGCTTTCCTTGCTGAGGTAGCCGAGCGGTCGCTGGAGGCTGCGGAGCCACGCGTGCTGCGTGCCTCCGCAAGGCTCATCCGGAAGGCTCCCGAAGCGGTTTCGATATGAGTTGGTAGAGTTGGGCAGGGCCAGAGTGACCACAGTAGATAGTTGTGTAAGGTTGCTTCCCCAGTGCAGTGCAGCAGTCGTGGAGCCGTTTCACTAGCCTGTGCGAAGCCACAGTCATACACCGGCTGCAACCAGGATCGGCACGTGGACACCTCTGCACTGTGCCCACCAACTGGGTTGAAAGCAGATGTGGTGCTCAGTCCGTGAGGATCGTTGATAAAAGCTGGGCTGTCACTTCAAGGTGTACACTAATCATTTACCATTGAGGGCTGGCACTCATGTGCTTGAGCACAGCCGAACAGTGACCACAAATGTGTTCGAGAAATATTCACAGTAGTTCAAACATGGCATGAGGCCTGGAGTGTTGCAGTAAAACAGCTACGTACCTACGCATGGCATTGAGGATTTACTAGTTCTAGGATGCGAGACTTGGCCGCTCTGGCGAACCAATGGTCCCTGAGCACCAAAAACAACGGCGTCAAAACCTTTCAAAGTGTCGACTATTGGCTTGCTTGCGTCGCTCTCCTGCAGCAGCTGTGCAAGACGAGTTTGCTCGCACTTGGACAGGGTGTATGCAGTGTTGTTTCTCATGACGACGGTTGGGATCGGCACGTGTGTTGGCGGCCAAACATCATGTCTACATACTGCGCATGCTGTAAATGGGTCGGTTAAGAGTCCTCTGGGTCCTTTAGCTCACGCACTGGACCCTCGCATGACTGAGCCGAAGCTTAGAAAATTTGATGTTCGGTGAACCTGAGCAGTTGCAAACCGTGCGTGCCATGCTCTGCCAGGTACGAACCGGCCTTTGAAGTTGGTTACTATGCCCCGCCGGCCTGTTATGTTCGCGTATCCCAAACCAAGTTCGAACCAAAATTTAAAGACAGACTTCCGGCGTGCAAATCGGGGTTCTTTGTACATGTTCCTGGTGTCGATGACGATGGCAACAGTTCAATGTCATAGCGGTACGCAGGGACAAATCTCCCTGAATGCGTTGCTATCAGTCTTATCGTGGTGGATGCTGCTGGACATTGTGAACATCCCGTTTAAGCTGCACCTCTAAACCGAGACTATATGCTTGAAGCCAGCTCAGGCTTTGCCAGAGCCGGGAAACAATGCCGGCTGGTGACTCAAAGGGATAGGGAAACTCGAAACTATGAGAGGATCGCCTGTCTTCTAGGTGTCGACCTTTGCCTTGTTCATGTAATTTATGGTTCTGATTGTGGGCATAGTCATCACGTTTGCCGTCCTGTTCATAAGTAGACGGTGGTCGCTTATTATTCTGCGTGCATGGTTTTTGTCACGCTCGTCAAGAACAGGAGCATGTGTGATGTTTGCAACCGTTTGGAGTGCGAGGAGCAGGGGCCTTATTGAGTGCATCGTTCAGTGCAGCTTTCCAGCGCCTGCCATTCGCAATATGAGGTCGGTTTGAAACAGTTTGAACATGAAAAAGATCATCATCTTGATGACCCGAGGCCCCTCTGGCTGGCCTTTGGCTTCGACGCGGGGGCCGAAAGAGCCCGAGACGGAGGGCCTCCGCGTGGAGGCCACCAGGGCGGCAGGAAAGGGATCGCTCAGAATCATACAAGCATTGAGCAGGAGTATTCAGCGTCGTGTTGCTACGACTACCCTCATCATTGTGCCGCTGCTGTGGTATAAGCCGTGGTTATTCCAGTTGTGATGATTGAGCATCAGCTATAATCTCGATACGAGGGCTTGCAGGTTTCCTTCAATATAGTTCGAAAATGTCATACGTTAGCTGCATGCTCGAGGTTCGGTGCGGGTCGTACGAAGCGACTAAGACTCGTGCGTAACATTGAAAATCGAACGGGCTGTACTCGTAGCGGTAAACCGTGTTAGATGCTGCTATGTGCATATAGCGTGCTTGTATACGAGTCGAGACGAAATGCTGTGCTTTCTGGGATGCCTTCATGTTATGACTATGACTGTATAGTTTCTTACACTACAACAGGTACGACTGCAGATGACAATAAACTACGTACTACGCGTTGATGCCTTTTTTACATGTCACTCCATATTTTACATCGTATTCTGCACGCTGGCACCTGCTGGAGGCCTTCCACATCGTTGTTGTTGCTCACCCGCTGGAGCACTCCAACCTTTGCTTCGAGGCTGGCAGCATACGAATCGGACCCGCCACCCTGTGCAACTTTGAATTGAAAGAGGACAAAGATGACAGCCAGTTGTGTGAAGACGGCTTACAAGACTCAATTACGTACTGGGCTCCGTTCCAAGTTCAATCATGCATTGCTTGGGCGCTGTACCCAAAGCCGTGACACAGCGTGGGCTTCTGAGTAGACTCCACTGAACTGAACTCGAATTTCTACAATGATTCTGTCCATGAAGACGTTGAATGACTGTGACAGATTCCTGTATTGTCCCTGGTTCCGTTCAGGTCACGCCGTTGAAAGGGCTGCGGTCAGTAAACGCCTAGTTCCTCTTGCTAGTTGCCGGTAGCTGAAGTTCAATTAGCATCGTTGCATTTGTATCCGCGACAGTCATAACTTCCGAAGAACCCGGTCATGTTCAGAATGCTGATTCCCCTCCTGCCGGAAACACCTCGAGAAGAGCCAAGCAGCCCGCGCGCAGGGTTGCTGCGAAACCATGCAGGCGGAGTCTCCCGATGTTGATCGTTTCATTGAGGCAGCTTTAGAGCTGAATTTAACCCAATGAAGATGTAGGGCTACAGTAGAAGCTGCAGAGGTTGGGCTCGAGATGAGCCAAGCGAGTCGATTCAACTAGGCTGTGACTCTAAGAGCTGGCCGCTCCATGTGAGGCAAGGCCGACGCCGCAGTTTAGGCGAGGCTCTGCCTGAGGGTTGTGCGAGACACTCAACCGAAAGAAGCAAAATTGCAGCATGATTGCACACAGACGCATTAGTTACTGAAGAAGACTCATCAAAGTATATTGTATCAAGAGCTAGTTCATGGTTTAATGTGCTTGCATTGAACGGTTGATTGTGTACTGACACTGATCGATGGAACGTGGCGCGCGATTGCCTTGCAGACTGTCTCTGCATGCAGCGAAAAAAGATCCTTGAAAACCCCGACGCCCACATACCATAGTACAAAGCCCAGATCTCTGACTCAAACAGCGCGCCATTGAAGCAGGCGCTGCGCTGCGCACTTTCTCCGTGGCACGCTCAACCTGCGCTACTTCGCAGAGGCGGATTCGGAATTCTGCACCCAGTAAGAGCAGCGCCACGCACCCAACAGCCAGCATCAACGGCAAGTCCTCGTGGGCACCATCGTTCTGACAAGGCCACCTTTCGCCAAGCCACGCCGACGGAGCTGAGAGCAGCAGCTGGAGCTTACGAGGTCCAGCCAAATTTTTGGGTACAACTCGACTACAGCGGATGCCGCGATCAGCATAGCAGGGCCTGGATGTATCCTGGTATTATGTATTGCGTCATATTGTGACGAAGTTGTGCACTAGCCACCTGTGCAGTTGCTGGCGATATTCCGGTATCACTGCCCGTCAGTCTGTATCCTTTGCTAGCTAGCAAGCATTCGGTGTCCGACTTATCAAAAAACATATTCCGGCATGACAGGCGGCTTACCTTGCAGCCCTCATATCCTCGCCAACCAACCGTTACTGGCTGTTTGTCATGTCGCAATCTCCATGATTCTGTGGTGTCTACTTTGATTATTCGTGTGCACCCACTCCCACTTGTGCGCTCCAAATGCCGCTTAAATGTGTTCCAGATTCATACTCCGGCCCGTCTTTTTACGGCTACCTGCTCCACCCGGTGTGTATCCGGTGAAACGTTGAAGCCTGGCTGACACCTGACCATGTGAGCAAACGTGTGACCAGGCTGACCCTCAGGCCTCTATGCCGCTGTTTGCCACGACCTTACTACGAGTTGAGCGACCTTCAGTTTGCTGCTTGGTTCGTCCTTGCAGAGCTCTACCGCCAGAAGGCCCTATTGTTGCCCAGATACAGCTGCTGCGACGATGAGGACTACTACTGAATTACCCACTCCTACTACTTGCTGCCCCTGCCTACTACTGCTGTTGCTTCCGCTGCCGCCGTTGCTGCAGATGCTACCGCTGCCGCTACTGCGGCAGCTGCTACGAATGCGCGACAATCGAGAGCTGATCTAGTTTTTAAGGCCACGAGCAGGTGTTCCAAGCATGGAGTACAAACGACGGTGACCAACGCTGCAGGAGCAACGCTTTAGGAGCAACGCTTTGGTACGAAGCGTAATTGCTTGTTTCATGGCCGGAGGGCCAGGAAGGAATCAAGGTTCGGCCTCTGGCCACAATTGCATGGAGCCGCGCAGAGCTGTGTGCCGGTTTGACAGTAGCATTTTGCTCTGGTCTACCTCGCTCGCTGTATTTTGCATCTCTCCGTGCTTTGGTGCCATGGGCATTGTGCTCACCGCGGGGGCTTGTCCAACAGGGTGAGGACCTCTGTGCCTACATCCAAACCCGGCCAGATGAGTACTTCTCTTTCACTGGCGAGTGGAAGGATGGGCTTACTTACTTCCAACGAGGGGAGGACTCGGAGGATAAGTTGTAATGACAAGGTTTGTAAATTTGCATTCTAACAAGACTTGTAGGCGGCTAGTACTAACTTGTACAGGGTGCTGGAAAGCACTCCCAGGATTCTGTGGTGTTTCAGGGAGTGGTGAAAAGTGCCCGAGCAAGGGCATCTGGAGTTTGACTAGGTGAGCACTTGAGCACTGTACCGGTGAACTACCAGTGAAGTGAAGACGATGCTGGTGGTGATGATGCTGAGGACCATGATGATGACGGGGACTTGGATGCTGTGCAGATGTAGATACCTTATTGAACGTATTCGTACCTGCTAAGTCTTCTGCAAGAGGGGGGGCCCAACCTCTTGCTTACTGCCTCTTGTCCGCACGCCTGCTTTAACAGCTTTGTCGCCCAGGCTCCAGCGCAGATACTGACGACCGCCGATGCTACAACCCCCTTCTACTCAATAGGCGGGCTGAAAGCCGGAAAGCCTCGCAGTGCGCTCTTCCGGTTTAAGCTGCGCGGAGTGTCCCCGTGTACAGCTTCGACTTATGCAGGCTTGCAGCTGCCCGTGGACACAGCCTCACCGGCCCAGGCGGCCGAGGCGCCGGAAGTCAACTTGAACTTAAGAGTAAGCTTTTTCCGGAGCGACCCCCTTAGAGCCTTAGTCAACGTTTCAAGCGTCGAAGAGACTGGTGCAAGCATGCATCCCAGGATGAGTTTTGGTTCACGGATCTCGAATGGTCAGTCGTACCACGAACTGCAGGATGTAGCATTGTCGGCGATGTTAGCCGTAACAGAGCTCCTGCTTGTAGACTTCCCCGCCATTTAGGCAAGTGGAAAGCACCCCAACTCCAAGCATCCGAGTGTCTTGAGGGCTCCAGAGCACTCCTGAGGCAACCGACAAAAGCGTAGGGACCCTCAACGCCGCAGTCAGATTGAACTCATGCCCCAACCTTGGAAGCCGAAAGTGCTTCACCCCAGAGCTTCACTGCAGATCGTTGCCAGCGCCGAAAAGGGAGAGCCGCAGGCAAGCAAGAATCGCGAGAGTTTGGCGACACAAGTCAAGAATTGTGGTTCGGGGTCCGTTGGGACTCTAGGTTTAAGCTTTGGATTCGATAGTGGGCGTTTGGTTGTGGGTTTCTGCGGACGGCCATAGGTTTGCTGTCATTGCTGTCAGTCGAAAGTGCCAGCTTTTGCCTTCACAAGGTTGAATCCGAAGGTTCCTTCGCTTGTCCTTGTCCATCCATCTTTCCGTGAGATGAGCAAGTCCTGATCCTAGAGCCCAAAGCCCGGAACCGTTTTCCTGACTGGTCTGGAAAACCTGAAGCCGTAAAGATAAACTGCAACTCTAAAGCTTCACGCCCTGAAGCTTAAGGCTTAGGCTTTGTCCAGACTGAAGGTGTACAAAGTCTTTGCCCCTCAGCCGCTTCCCGAAGAAGAGCTGGACAAATGGCCGCCCGGACACATTTGGAGCCTTTAGGTTGATTGAGAACCCTCCGAGCGCAAGGAGATATTTGTAGGACACTTCAGCTTTTGGCTGAGTCCTGGAGCGATATTTCTCGACAGCCTCAAACGGCAAACTGTGGTGAGCTTGTGCTCTTTTCTGTCACGCCCTGCTATACGAGCATGCTGTAGCATGCTAGCATGCAAATGGGCATCACATCTGGAGGATCCTTGGTCGTTCACGAGGGAACACGTAGCATGCTGGAACGTGAACGGGATACTATCCTCAGCTTCCATGCAAAGCGCAGGCGAGCCCTGACATGGAACGAAACCTCGTAGCGGCAATGGTCTCGGAGGTGTTCAGGCTGTAAACCTAAACCCTAAAGCCTCAACCCTAAACCCAGGGTACTGGCGATATCATAACTTAATAACTACTACCTGATTTGCCGGAAAAGTGATTTGAAGCCCCCAAGTTTTCATGCAACTCCGCCTTGATAGCATGCTAAGGTTTAATCGCTGCCGATCCTCTCCGCTTCATGTGGTGGACTGGTGAGGAGCTGAGAACTTTCTGCCTGGACGAGGCTAGTGAGCAAGACACAAGCTTTTGTTGCTGGAGTTCTGGTCTTCAGATAGTTCAAGTCCTTCCAAACCCTCCGATCGCACCTGACACCAGCTGCACATCAACCGAGGTACGCCTATCCGCAGTACACAATCCCACAGGGCTTTCGGCCGTTCGTGCTCGACCAGGATGGGGTTTGATCCCCGGATGTCTCCCAAAATCAATCAGAGCGCTAGAGGAGTTCTCATGAGAGAGTCGGCTTGATTTTGCATTGCAGATGCACCTGCATCGTTCCCCAAGGTCTTGGGCGGTACGTCCGTCACACCTTCGAGCAATGCATGCGCATGCGGTTTATGTAGAAGAACTGAAGAACATAGAGGCATGGTTTTTGCACTGCATTCTGCGAAGGTCTTCTACATCAATGCCATCGAGCAGGCTCCCTGTTCTTGCAGGGTGCATTGGCGATTGCACCAATTATCCATCTGCCGGGTGCGAAAACACAACGTACGATCGAATCCTGCATTCCAAAATCTAGAAGTCGAAATCGCTCAGGCTCCGTGAACGCAAAGACCATGGCTTTCAGGGTGAGAGGTGGTCGTGTTTCGCATCTGAGTAACTGGACCAGCTTCAGCTCACTAGCCGCTAGACACGAAACATTTAGACCTCCTGGCAGCGATGTAGAAGGGCATCCATACAGATCATGTGTGGGCAAAGGAGTTCAACAAACCCAGAGGTACGTGGGCCTCAGAAGATTCTATCGCCTGCAGGTGGCATCTGCAATGGAGATGTCTGCTTCCCAGGCACTAGGTTCTTGGTCGATTGGGCCAGACCGTGCTGCAGTCCAGTCCTGCCCAAAGACCACACTTTGGACATACGCTGCACACCGACAGTGGGCTGAGGCAACGACTAGACAAGCAGCTAGTTCAGCAGTTCTACTACGGTGGAATGATCTTCCAGGTATGTACATACACAGACGGTTGAGGTCCCTCATCGGCGCGCGGAACGTAACAAACCTTGTTGCAGATTGGGCCTCCAGCTCAGCTTTGCCGCGTGAGACCTCCGAGCTTTGGTATAAGTACGTAACCATTTCGGATTGGGAAGGCAGGGCGGACCACTGCTTCGAGTCATTCAGTCTTTTGAGCTGGCTCCGGCATGGCATCATGAGTGTATTGCAGAGGGTCGTGCCATGGCGAGGTAGCTCAGCGAAGAGGACCTCGAGGCTTCTGAGCTTCGTGAGACCTGTCCGGCCATGCATTGACAGGAACATCCAACATCCCAAGATGTTGCCTGCCATAATTGTATCACGAGTTGTGGCAGACATGTAAAGCCAGGAACATCAGAATCGCCGCATGCTGGCTGGCGGCCTGCCTGCCTACATACATACGTTATACAGACATACGTGCATGCGTAGTTACATACTCACATACACAGAGGCGTATATGCCTGCATGCATGCATCCAGCCACATACGCATGCATACGTACTTGCTAGTTCACGGGTTTGCATGTAGAGATTTATTTAGACCGCTATAGACCGAGATCCAGATGTGAAGGGCATTGCGTAGACATAGAAATCATCATCGTTAGTACCCAAATATCCAGTTCTTCTACTTAAGGGTACATAAGGCCATCCGGCTGAAGGCTCTGTCAAAGCTTGGCATGGGCAGATGGCTCTCCGCTTTGAGCTGTTTCTCACTGCTTATTGGGACCGGTCAGTGTCAGGGCTAGTTGGGCTATGTTATTCTTCAGGACTTAGGTGAAGGTTACTGGTATCGCTTGCGAGCTCCGACACTCTACATGTAGAACTTGCTCGAACCGTCGAAAGAAGTCGCGTTGCAACGTGTTCTGTAGGAGTACATGGACAGCTGCTCGGACTCCCGACTACCTTAGCTGGGTGGATGTAGTCGCGAATGAGAGACTTTGCATGCGCGTGTGATGCTGGATGAAATCGTCCGCATGGATGCGGGTAAAGATGAATGGCTCAGCCTGCGCTGATTGCCATAGAATCTTATTCTGCACTATCGTTTGTCGTGCATGCTCAGCGCATCAGCACGAGGAAAAGGAGCGCAGTCAGTCGTACAAGAAGCAGATTGTGGATTGCAGTGTCTAGCTGACAATTTAGGTCGAATGGCCTCTGGTGGGCATGTGGACTCAAGCGTTCTGCCCAGCTGGATGTAGGACCTCAGATAAAGCAAGATGCTCGGATCTCCATCCTCGCGTCCATGCGAGATCCATACACCTGACACATGCAAGACAGATGACATGCATCTCGAGCAGTTCAACAGTAAGCAAACTGAAGACTGAATGGGGGACTCCAGTTTTTGAAGTCGGTAGCACAATGCCTGCGACGGAGGAGGCAGTGCCGCTTTAGCGCACATCTTCCGCGCTTCAGAGTAGGTCAAAACTTCGTGCAAGTGAATCTACTGTCCCCCTTAAATTGGACCTTACAGAGACGAGGCTTCACATCGGCGTTCCTGGTCTCGAGTCAAGCGTGTCTTTCCCCCCAATCAGTCGCTCCCGGCCCCATAGCATCATGTCAGGTCATCCTGTGGGAAGGCAACTCCTAGCAGTTTTGGGCAGGGCTGGGATGGATTGTTTGGAACACTGGGCCCCCGAATATAGTTTAGACGAGGACAGGAAGCCCTGAAGATCCTTGGGCTCCTATATAGCCCTACCCTAAACCCTAAACC
>CAJNDV010031219.1:30515-46386 GCA_905221635.1 Symbiodinium sp. CCMP2456 | reverse complement strand
CCTAAACCCTAAACCCAAACCCTTAGGGTCATCCAGATAGCTCTGCTCTTCGAAGGCTCCCTCGGAGAGACGCGGCGGGCTCGGCCCGGCTTCACCTGGATCGCTTGTTAGGCATCGCGTTGCGCCGGACTTCAAATAATTCTAACAGTTGCAATCTGTGATGCTCCATGCAGCACGTATAGCCTAGTACCGTGAAGTCTTTGGTTGATGTGATGACTCCTGCCAGACACCTGTAGCACCCGGAAGTGCTACGGATTCGTGGTCATGCAATTCTTGCATAGTGCATGATCAGACACAACAACCACGCAACCTGTACATGGGCAACTGATACGCATCTCAGCCAGACTATGTCAAGTTTTTCTTTAGGATTGTCATTATTCACTCATGTACTCCAGGGGGATCGTCGCGTGCTCAACTGTCAAATAATGCGCCTGGTTCGACCAAGAAAGCTGCCATCATGCTTTCAAAGCATTCTGCTCGAGCTTGGGAACATGAGCCCGCGCATCTCAGTCGAGAAAGCACGTTCATCATCAACGAGTGCTGCTACGTGGAAGTCACATTTGAGCTCAGGCCGCAAGTTCGAGCAGGATGGTTTTCTCCTCCTGAAGGGCTTCGCGTCCAAAGATGAGCCGGCATCTCAGCTGACCGGCGTTCTTTGGAAAGTTGATCTAAGTCTTCTCTCGCCTTTGAAACTACTCTGAAGCAGGTGTCAAAAGATGAAGGCCAGAATGGAGGCCGGGAAACTTCGGCATCTCTTGCCGAGCAAGCGCCTCCGTTGCCAGTGAGCCGTGGCATGCGCCAGAGGAAACTTTTGGGTGCAAAGCAGAGTCAGAGTCAACAGCGGAATTACAGCCCTGATGCTGCATCCGCTCTTGTTTCAATCAGTCAGGAGCATGTCGTCACAAGCAGTCTGGTATGGTTAGCTTCCGTTGCGGAGTTGCGGATTACTAGAATCTCATTATTTCGACTCAGGCGGCTTCTTGCATTCCAACACACTGAGCCAAGACCTTCGGGTGAAGCTGTCTGATACTGCAGCTCATTCTTCCTCATGACTTTTGTTAAGTATGGGGCCGTCCTTCTTCACTGCTATGGTTCTTATTTCTTCACAACTTGCCTGTGCCCTTGAGGAGCTCGTGGACGCATGGGATCCACAAGCAGAGTGCCAGCCCAAGTAAAGCGAGCGGACTGCTCAATTCTGCAAAGCGTTGGTTATGACCAGGCAGGAGGGAACTTTGGCAGATCGGTCCCAGCACAACAGATCTGACAAAGTGTGCGCATGTTCATGACTCTCTTAGTGTTGAAGGGGCCTCGCTTTGTTCTTCTCGGCCATGGCCATGACTCAACCCCTAGCAACCAGGAAGCTTACGAAGTTCTCCACCGATGTGAAGGACCAACTGGAGATGCAGGCCTGTCCGTCATTCCGTAGGGGACATGTCCAAGGCTCGTTGAAGGCCCCGAATTGCACAGGGAGCTTCGGACTATTTCCTGGACAGTGCTGACCGAATCCATTTCTTCATCGAGAAGGATGCAGAGGATGAGGACCTCATCGCCACGCACGGGTCGGTTTCGTCTCTGCTGTGTTGCAGCTAGCTCTTCATGCTCGAAGGATGGCAAGATCAAGAAGTCTGTTTCGAAAGCTAGATCCTTGAACAAGGCCGGGCAGCAAGTCGTGCGAAGACGCAAGCAGAAACGAAGTCTTGCAGCTTGCATTGGTCGTCAGACAGAGCTGCCGAACCCTCGTGCTGTGTGCGAGGTTGGCCATGGCCTTCACGTGGCAGTTTGCTCCCAAGTTCTCGCGAACATTCGCGAGAATTCGCATGCTGTTGCTTACATTTGCTTACAACCGCAAGTCCTGAGGATCCTGTGTTTCGGGAGTACAGCCAGTCCAGCAAGGCTTGGCCGCAGGGACCTTCGGTGTCGATCCAAGCCTTCTTTGAGCCAGCAAGTGCTCGCGTTTGGGAGCACAGACCCTGTTTCAGGTGGCGGAGCTTGTTGAGGAGCTGGGCTGGCGTGACCCGGTGCCCTGCACCCCGGGATCGGGTTGCCGGATGCATAGGAACGGGCTAGATAGTCTTAGGGATTTAAGGTTTGCGAACATAAGTTTTCAGTCCCAGCCGTAGTTCAGCTTGACCCTACTCTAGACCTTGCATGACGCTTAAAAAACTGCAGCGGCATGTGCGGAGGTGTTGCCGCAGTCCATGTACATCTTCAAGCAGCCGGCTACCGGAAGCGAGGTCACCTCTCACCAGGCGGCAAGGGGGGCAAATATAGCAGCCTTCGATCTCTCGACTGCCTAGGGCGGCGACCGATCTGCTTGCTTTGCTGCGAGGATTCCTCCTTCCTGTACACAACCCCCCGGCCTACCTGCATGGGCTTGGGCTCTCAGCCTTTCGGGTCAGGCAGATGATGGGAGCCATAATTTTCCACAGTACTGTACGTGGCAGTTGATCATGGTGACTTTGGCTAGGGCTGGCTAGGGCTAGGGGTCGTGCATGAGGGTTCTGAGGCCAAGATGCAATCCCCGGACCGACACGGACATGAAAAGATAATGACGGACGAGACGCGAGAGAAACATAGTTTGGCACTCCCCCTTGGGTGCCTGAGCTGTCACAAAGCAAGAGTTTCAATTTATCCACACGAAGTTCCCCTAAACCCTAAACCGGAAGTCTGAGGTCTGTGGCTAGCCTTGGACGATGCCACTCTGGAAAACGGCTGCCTGTGGGCCAGGCATTGCATCTCCTGGCGGGAGCAACGGAGTTTCAAATTTCGAGGCTTCAGCGTGCAATTTTCTCGGCGCCCTTGCCCTTCGATTCACCTCAATGCCTGAACTCCCAGAGAACATCTTGTTTTTTGACTGGAGGCCTGGCTCGCACAAAGAAGCTGTTCGAAGGATCTTCGCACGTGTCTCAGAAGATGGTGCTGGCACCTTTCGAAGGTTTCTTCCACTTGTGTTGGATACTTCTGGCCCTCAGCAGCTCCTATGGGCAGTGATGTTCGCTTCTTGATCGTTTGGGGAGCTGGTAAACCGCTGAGGTGAGGAACCCCGAGTACTTCGAAGGAGGAAACCGGAAAGCAACGCCGGGCGCCCGGTGGATGCATATATCCCCGTGAGGGGGTGACGGCGGCTTTGAGACGACGGCATGGCTCTTTCTAATATCTCTGAATGCCCTTTTCAACCTAAGCTCTACAGCCCGGTCGCATTGTTTTTTGAATGTAGAAGGCGTGCCCGATTTTCTCATGCTGCATTTAAAAAACCGTTGTACTCACCTGAACATGAAAGTACCGTGCACTCCGGGTAGGCATCTTGTTTCCTCAAGCTTGTAGCGAGACACAGGCAGCTGATCTTCGAGAACCTGGATGACGGCAAGGCCGTGTCCGTGCCAGCTTTTTTTTTCTGTGGTTCTCGGTCCGAAGAACTGACCCCGAGCAGAGGAGCACCTGCACAATCACAGCATGCGTTTCCACGACATAGTTCGCGTCATTGCTGGCGGGGCCTCGAGCATCGCATGGAAGTGCCCGGGCAGTGCAAGACTCTTCACATCGCATCCCTCCTCCCATGGTGCAGGTCCCGCCATGGGAATGGGAGGCAAGCTTCCCGTATTTTGAGCTTGTCTCTGTGTCTGCGCTCGCACGCCCCCAAAGGCCCAGGTTGTGATCACAGTGAGCCGTGAAACGAACAGCCACAAACAGCCGGAGAGCCTCAGTGGAGTAACTCCACTGCCAGTTCCAAGCTCCTCAATACTCAAGCCCCTCATAGGACCCTAAGCGGCGCCCCTGCAACTCTAAGCCGATCTCAGGGCAAGATGCCCGCCGGCTTTGAGCCACCAAGTGCCAGGCTAAGGGGACCTGTAGTGGCCACGACGGGAGTTCGAGAGTGCGCAGGAGTTCGAAGCTTTCGCAATGGTTTCCCGCACGGGCACGGTTGCCGTCGTTGTCCCCTGAGGCAGCGGCTTGCGGGAGAAAGGCTTCGCAGCCTTGGAGTGTGAGGCGCACGGCGAGATGCTCGACTTGTTTTGAAAGCCAAAGCATCCTCGCAATGTGCCGAATGTGCCGGAGCGACAGGCTGGTGATCTCGTGGTCATCCATGGCCAGGCAGCAATACTGACTGCAAAGAGTGTTGTTCAAGAACACTGTTGGGTTTAAAAGCCCTGTTTCAAACAAGTCTTCTCCGCCAGATAGATCACCTGTCGCTGGCGAATACCAGCAGCAAGCCTCCAGCCTGCAAGCAGTGCCTGCGAGTGAATGGGTTTGTGGCATGGGGAACTAGGGCCGGAACGAAAAAAAACAAGATCACACGATCGGGTTTGTGCGCGAGAACTTGGATGCACGTTGCAGTGAGACAGGGCAACGTGATTGTTCAGGAAACCTCGAAACTAGTACATTCTCGGTCGTTTGAGTCTAGCACCTCTTCGACATCCAGGCCTCGTGAGACCTTCCAGCTGCATCTGGTCGAAGGGCCGCGAGCTGGAACATGTCGTTGCTTGGGTTTGGGGTCTCAAGGTGGTCATTGGATGTGGCCTGCATCGGATTGGAAGGCAGTGCTAGCCATGAAGCAGTAAGGGCGGCCTAGAGGCAAATGGGCTGCTCAAAGAAACACGGGCAGTTGGGATCCTGCTGTCAACTTGCGATGCATATGTAGACGTGCCGTCCTTTTCTGGCCTTTGCAACAAGAACTACAAAGGCCTGGCGAAGGCATCACATGGAGTTCGCGAAACTGGCAGCTTGGCGGTCGTTTGGAGTACAGACTAGTGCTTAGAGGCGAAGATGTTGGACACGCAGACGTAGCTGCAGAAACACCACGACACGGCGCTTAGAGATGCACATCGATGACAGCTGCATGAAGCGTTCAGTGGAAGAGACCCCCAGCAGCTGATGTTCGTTTCCAGTGCCACAGCCAAACCCGGTCATTGGACGTGCAACGTTGACACCACTACCTTGACTGCTGTCCTTGCTTTCACAGCCACCGCTGTGCCACTGTTCTCGTCCTACCACTTGCTCCACAGAGCGACCTCAATAGGACAGGCGCCAACTACGTTTGCTTGCGTTTCCGTGTTCAGGCTGTCACTTGCTTATAGCCCCCTCCTGGTATCAACAGTGAACTTTAATTGGACCATCTCACGGCCTCGACCGGTTAGCTAATGAGATGTGTATTCTGCTGTTGCGGTCGGCAAAACACAGGTGGGCGGTGCTGGAACTTTTGACGCAAACTGCTTTGGTGTTGGCACCGATCTCGTTGAAGATGGACAGGGGCTGAGGGGTTTAGGGTTGAGGGTTTGTAAGCAGTAGCTGCCAAAAAATCGCCGCAACCTAGGGAAAATATCCTGACATCACGAAACATCGACCTAGCATACCTCAAATCATTTGCAAATCTCTTCCCGCTCAAATTCATGGCATAGCACTTCGGGAAACAGCTATTTACCAGATAGATTTGCTAGAACGCATCAATGAAACAGTGCTGGGCTCAACGAACGCTGCGCTGTACTGACCATCCGCAGAATCCTCACCAACGGCTGATAACATTCTCGCCGGCGCGGCACAGGTTGCAGTATCCTGCCGGCAAGTCTTTCCCATCCCTGCGGCCTGGCAGCCGCAAGCGCAAGGCCTCATATTTCAGCGTTCCGGGCACGTGCAAATAGAACCTGCGTCGTATCCACGTCCAGACATGTTCTCCAGCAGATTTTGGGCTCCCGAGCTGCTTCAAGCGTAGATCAGCTCAGAGCTTCCGCTGGGGGGTGGCACTGAGCCAATGGGCCGCCTGCTTCGCAGAGGCGCTGTTGCGGGTTCCAGGGTTTCGGCTTTCAGGCCTCCATAGCAAAATCGATGAGAATCCTGACAGCCAGAGCCCACTCTCGCAGACTATACAGCTACTTGCTTTGGTCCTGAAGTGCGCAAACAAGTTTGAGGCATTGCGCTGCCTGCGCTGGCGGCCTTGGCCTCGGTTACGAGCCGGTTGCAGAAAGCATCCAGCGGTGAAAGCATCTCGATTGGGGCATCTGTCACCCCTGCGCTAAAAATCCCTGGGGTTCATATGAGCGACGGCATTTTTTCTATGTCATTACTATGTCCTATGTCCTTTTGAAACGAGAATTATGGCGAAAGGCGAAATGCCCCATGAGTTTCAGCTTCAATGCAGCACGCAGGCGACAGTGGTTTATTCCTTGGCATTTGCCGGAGGCAGGGCCGTTAGTTGCTGTTTTTGCAGACTTTGGCGCAATGCTGCGGGCAATGTCGGAGGTTGGAAGCCGCAGCAAACGCGAGGCTTCGAGCTCGGCCGGAACTTCGAATCTCGCAATCCCGGATTTCGTGGCACAGGCCAGCGCAGTGCCCTTGCGGCGAAGATCACGCCACTAGGAAACCAGGCCCGATGTTGGGAGTCGGGATGAGCTAGATTACTCGTGTATTGTCTCAGAAGGTCTTCAGGGCGGCGAGATTGGTAAGCAGTCTACTCCAAGTCAAAATCCACATGGCATCGCCTGACTTTTTGGGTGTGACTTGGAGGTGCAGCGTGAGGCTCTTATAATGGTTGCAGCGCTCCATCTTGAGCTCGTTCGCGCGTCGTTGGAATGTTTTCGGAGCTTGCTCGAGTTTGGAGGATGGTTTCCAGCAGGCAGAAAAGCAGTCGAACCTGCACGCTTCTTGAGCTTTAAGCGCAGATACTGCGAGTTCTCCAAACGGCGTCTGCAGGTTCTCCTCGAGGAGCTGGATGAAGCCGAGGAGCGAGCTACGGTTTAGGGTTTCCAAAAGTCTTGACAAAAGAAAGGGCGGGCATCGAATCACTTCCTTAACACTTGTCTCGAAGGCCAAGCCTGCATCCACAAATACTCCTCTATTCAGACCTTTAGGCTCCCCTGAGTTGTCCCAATAGCTCTTCGGCGGCGGTGTGCCGCGAAGACCCCCGCTGAATTTCCTGTGCAAAGGACATAGGTTGCTACCATTCACTCTTATCTCTCGCACCTCACAAAGCGACTACGAGCCACGATCTCGCGCTTTTGAGTACACCACTTTGGTGGCCCGAAGATTTAGTGGAATGAGCTTGGGGAGTGAACTTGGTTATAGGCCGACCTGGGTACTGTCGGGAAGACGACAGAGAAGCCGTAGGTTTGGCATCCACTTGCGAGAGAAACAGCAAGATCCCTGTTCAGAAGAGAGGATAGCCACGGAGGGAAATGGGGATATAGTTAGTCGTCGGCAGGGAAATGTCTTTTATGGGTGTTGGTCTGTCTTCAGGAGACATCCGGCCTCCTTCTCGCCGAAGGGAGCAAGAAGAAGACCCGGCTTCGACTAGGCCCCTTGCAAGGGAAGCGAAGTTATTTTGAAGGCTTCGGGGCTCAGGATCCCTTTGGAGAGGTTCTGTTTTGAGTTGAGGACTCCTTCTTCCGGTCGTGGCTTCTCTCGACAGGACTCCGGACTACGATGGGCAGCTTCTCCCCGTGTAAATCGATCGCTTCGTGCAATGGCAGGGTACTCCAAGACCTGTGTCTAAAATCTTTGTTTTGAGTCCCCTTTTGATGCCAGTCGTGCTCACAAACCCTTGCAGTCCAGCCCAAAGCGTCTCGCCAAGAGTGATGGTCTTCAGTGGCAACTTTTGCCAGACTTGCTTCGCAAGACTTCGACTGCGCACTCGCCCCTGCATGCCTCTCTGACAAAAAGCTCTACTTCCCAAGCGGTCTTTGAAGTCCGCATGCAGGCCGGGTGGAAGCGCTTGGTGCCGGCCGATCCGAGGATAAGTGCAAACCTCAGCGATCAAAGTCAGCAGCGCAAATAGTCTCCATCTGGGTGGTCTTCACGGTGGTAGAGATGGTGGTTGTGCTGCTGCCAGCGGCACGGTGGTGCAGTGGCGGTGGCAACTGTTGGCCGAATGTCGTGGCTGTAGCAGCATAGGGCAACGGCAGCAGTGAGAAGTGGTGCCAGTATGGGCTTGGTGCCGCCGGACTCGTTGCTGCTCCGTCTCTGAGAGGAAGCGGGAGATGTGAGGGACGGCGTGAGAGGGAACGGTTCAGTGCAATCAATCGCGGCACGGCATCCATTCAGTTTCACTTCGGAATCTGGGGGGCTCCCAAGTGCAGCAGTGTACACCTACATAAAAAAAAACCATGAAAGATGAAGAGCGTTGTTCATCCTCCAGTGGACCAGCTGTGCCGTTGCACCTGGTGAAGTGCTGGGATTGGCACGCATCGGATATAGTGCAGCTACTAGTAGCCGAAGTCCTGCAGAGTGAAGCAATCTCAAACGCATGCAGTCTCTGCATTCTCTTTATTAAAGCCTTGTCAAGTAAGAATCATTGAAAGCTCGACACGATGCTTATGATCAGAGGCGAGAGCCGAAGCTACTGGAGGTGCAGCGAAGGGCACCGGAGGGCATAGATGCAGCGCTCCAGCGACATTTCTGGAATCCCACGCCTTATCTCCCCCAACGTTGCATATGCAGTGTCTCGAAGTCTGTGCTGGACCTGTTTCAGAACATGCAGCGGAGATGAAGTCTGCCAATCGGCCTACTACTCGTAGGGCTTACAGGACTCATTCTCGATTCCCAAAAGTGTGCAAGCGTCCGGGGCATCCAAGATCCACGCAATAGCAAATGACAGGGCCTGACCCAGGAAGCTCGTGAGTCTCAACCCTCAACCACAGTTTGTCCTGAGAAGCGCTGAATCGCCCCGTTCTCACGACCGCAACACCTTGAGCCATCCACAGCAGATTTCGATGCAGGCTCTGGAGGTCGGGGACACCGTCCTTTGGGAAGACTTCTCCAACAGGAAGTTGGAGGTGGCCGGGTCGAGAGCCGTATGAAGAGATGAACTCGATTATTACACCGATTCAAAAAGGGGAGCTGGCTTCGATTCCACATGGGCTGCGTCAGAGGATCCAGGTTCCAGGACGTTTTGAACATGTGTCGGTCTTTCTGAGTTTCCCAGCCAACTCAACAACAATGACTAACACTATCTCTCTGAAGCGACTGCAGGGCTATTTGCACGGTGCCTGCACTTTTGAGACAAGATTCCCGCTTGCCAGGAGGATCCAGACAGCAAGCTCTTCCTTGTCCCGATCCGAAGTGTAAAAGCAAAGGCGCTAAGACTGATGCTTTCCTTGGCTCGATTCGGTGTCTGGCTTCGCGACTGCTGTTGGCAGGTCAACTCCAAATGAGCACAGGCTCGCGTTGACGCAGAAGCCGACAAGCTGTTTCACAGGCGCTTGAAATCAGCCTTAGCGCAGAACAGCCCTCGCAACACTACACTGACGTATGCCGAGAGCTGCCAACGGCCAAGTGACAGAGACCAGCCTGTCTCCCAAGTTGAAGCTAGACGATGGTTCAGGGTTGGTACTGTAAGCCAGAAGATTTACCGGTTTCCGCCGTTTTGCCATGTGTTTCTAGAGTCCTTACGTCGAACCTGAGGATGGGCCCTTCTGTTTAATGAAGCTGCCTGAATCCCTTGCTTGTAGACTTGGCCGCTTAGTGGTCCTCGGCTGGATCGTCATGGGTGCAGCATAATTATCGCATTTCGGGCGCTCTGACATGTGCCCAGGAAGTCGGTCGCGAGTGCGGTGGCTTCCCCTGATCATCCCTGAGCTAATCTGCTGCTTATGTCCGTCCTGAATTTCCAGCGATGCCGCCTTACTTGCCCCACGACATGCTTGTAGAAAGACTCCACACAACACCTTGAACTCCAGGGTTGCAAAAAACGCGCGCTGGTGTACCAGCAAGACTCAGTCCGTCTGCGCCGTGTCGCACCGCAAGCTTGGCTAGAGAATTTGAGTAGCTGGGAGCCTTGTCTCTTGACTTTGTCCTTGAGCTGCCAGCCAGGCAGAGGAGAGTGACCGCTGATGTTTCGCCGGACAAAAGTGCCGGCGGAGGATGCCGAGGAAGTCTCGAAGATGCAACCTGCCGCAGATGGTCAAATGTGCCTGGACGTCACCATATGGTGCCATGCATGCTTGTCAAGCAGTGATCGACAGGTCTTGACAAGTGCTCAAAGCAAGCTCGACTAAAGCTAAACTGATTCAAAGCTGAAGACATGAATCCTCCAAGCTGGCACTACATGTTTGTGCTCTTGAGATTCCTATCAAGACTGATGTCTCGTTGTGCCTGCAAACTAGGTGCGCTATTTTTTCAAATCTTGGTAATCTTGCAATCTTGGTAATCTTGACGTAAACTTGACAGTCTTGGGGGGGGGGGTCAAGATTGCCAAGCAATCTCGCCATCTTGCCCCTGCCCCATTTGCTCGCTAGTCTACCTTGTGATACCAAGGTTGCAAGGCTTGCGATCTTGCCCCCCCCGCCCCCCCGCCGAGCAAGTGGGGCAAGACTGCAAGCCTGTTCCGCAATCTTGGTCAAGAAGCGAATCTAGGTTTGCAGGCACACTGTGATATCTGTGTTATTGGCCGAAACAAGACCACGCACTGAAGCCAAAATCGCACCAACATTTCTATAGAGAAACTGATGCAGGGTCTCTCCTCTTCCTCATTCGTTTGAGAATTAGATGCCTAGGCGCGCTTGTTATATCGCTTAGGATTTAGCTCACCAGTAATCTTCCAAGCAGTTTCTTCTGAAAGCATCAACAATCTCTTTCTTAAGCTTTGGATCTTGCAACACCGACATAGCCAAGGCTGAATGGAGTAGCCTTGTTCAACATTATGATGCTATGATTGCGGCAAACAACGCCAAGATCAGGAATTTCCGAATGTATGCTGCCCTGAGTGGCCTTTCTTTTCCAACAAGCAAGACAAAGACAACACAGGGCTCGCAAGCAGCTCTTGCATACAGAGCGTCAGAACATGCACTGCAAATGGGGTTGGTTTCCGTAACTGGGTGTTTTGTGCTTTATGCAAGAGAAACATGTGCATCACTGGCAATAGTTCTGAATCACAAAGTTTTAATTTTAATGCGTTTAACTTGGTGGTATGGTAAATTCCGAGCAGTCTTGAACATGTTGCAGGTTTCCAGTGTGCGTCGGACATGATGTGAAGGAAGGGTGAAATCAGAGCGCTTGGAAACCCTACCATGTCAGCACATGCAAATTACAGTCATACTCTGCAAGCAATGGCGCGGGGGAGGAACCCTGCATGGGTTTGCATAACAGCCCCGACATCACATGTTTTGCAGCAATCAGTGGATTCCGGATCGAAGCCGGTTTTGGGGCTACGTGTATACAGCTATTCTGTGAGTCCTGCGAGAAACAACACCAACCAATGGCTTCAGCGAGAGCAGCATGATGCATGATCGTGGTTTTTCGTGCTGCGTAGCCTGGCTCCTGCCTGTGCATCCGTCTTAGCTCTTCCATGTACAAAATGAAGCAATCAGTATGGCCCCTGCGATGCGGCTGGGCTTTGCTTTGGTACTGGGCTTAGATTCGGGTTCCACTAGCCGTTGCCTCTGGCAATGTACCTGCTTGTGACTTCCAGGGCGATGCTTCCCGTGGCCGCTGCAATGAAGCTAACGCAGGAGCGTTTGTATGGGTTTAGTTTTCATTTCTTTGCCTTACCCTCCGGAGCCCACAGTCTGGGAAAGAAGTGTGCTTTTGCTTTGATCACAGGAATCGAACTTCTCCACAGACCTAGAAAGTGCCTTGATAGCGCGCTCCTCGCAAACTTCCAACCGTGAGCACGCCAACACATCCGAAAAGTCCCTCGACACCGTGACGAGCGGAAAGAATGGATTCATTAACGAAATAGGGGGGACCTTTGGAAGAATGGCGACTGCGCTGGCAAATGCAGGCATCTGGGCTGTAGGCAGATTTTCTAGAGCTAATTGTGATAAGAAGCCGTTTAAGAGCTGCTTGCAGGCCAAGAGCTGGGCAAGGCTGCCGGCAATGCTTTTGTTGTTGTCGGGAAGCGTGCGATCAAAGCTCCGACTATGCGATTCGATGACTTGGATCAGGAGTTCAAAGATGCTGCAATTCAGATCGGAAATCAGGTTGAAGAGCTGGGTGGTATTGCAATCAAGGTTGGCCAGGCCAGCATTCAGGCAAGCTTTGAGCTAGCAGGGCACCTGAAGACCGCGGCAGAGAGCGCCTACCAGGGAGCGAAGTACGTGGCCAACCAAGTTCCTTGTTCAGGATGATGTGATCGGCGTAAGGGTATCTTAAGCGTTCGGCCTCCAGGGTAACGGGGTGTTGGGCGAAAGAGGCACAAGCTCAGGGATTCGACGTTTGCCGGCGCATGAAACAGGATGTAAGGTTTGCCGGGTCTAGGGAATTGGGAGCCTGAAATTGCGAATTTCAGGTCAAGAATGCGATCGAGGACCTGGTGAACTGCTTCGTCGATTCCTTTACCAACGACGAGAAGAAATGCGAGTCGTTGATGGGCGAGCACTGCGATTGCAGCCAGGGGAAGAGCTACATGAGTGTGAATATTGGCGGCCCCAGTCTGTCGCTGAAGTGTGCTCCCAAAACCTCTTCCAAGCTTACTGGCAAGCGCTTTCGCTTGAAGGCCACCGCAAACAGCAACGGGGACGCCGGAGTGCTGCCAGGGAGCGATGAAGAAGTGGATAACCTCGTCTTGGCCGTGCACGAGAAGCTTAGGGAAGCGACCCCTGCGCCGACAAGACAAAAAATGATAGATGCTCTGGCTCTGTAGTACTGATGGTGTTGGTTCGATTCTCCAGCACTTGCGAGCAGTAGTGAGAGCCGTGGCACAACCCAAGCCAAGGACACACTCACACCACAGTCTGGCGGAGAATGCGAAGGCAGCCTGGAAGTGGCCGTCGATGCCGTCGTGCAGTTTAACCCAACCGTTGAGGTGCAGAGCAAGGTGGTCGGGGCTTTCGTGGAGACCGAGATCAAAATTTCAGGATGGGTGCGGGCATCGGTCGATACCCTTGTGAAAGGAGAAGGCTCGTGCATGTACACCGCGCAGAGAGGATTTCCCAAAAAGCCCAAAACCAAGACGGTGTGCGCCAAAGGAGTCTGCATCCTGGCCTTTAGTTCAGCGCGCCCTGTGCCCTTTTCCATCTTTTTCCCTTGCACATCCTGAACTGCGCCGCAACCTTAAATCAGTGAGTATAGGAACCCCAAGCGAGACTCTACAGCCTAAGGTATTCTCTTCGCGATGCAGATGCTTGCAACGCTGGAGTTGAAAGGCACACTCACCGGAACAATCGAGACCGCGCACGATGTTGACTTTTGGGTCGAAGGCAATGAGAATTCAAGCTAGTAAGCAGCTAGTAGGCTGAGCGAAGGCACTTCGAGTCGCTTGACTTGGCCAGGCAATGCCCGTATTTTCAGCGATCCGAGCAAGCAGACCGAGGTCGACGTCAAGGTTGGGGAAGTGCGATACGAGGCACCGCATGGCACAGCCCAGCCTCTAAGGGACGCCTGGTGGTTTTTGGGCTCTGTCTGGCAGGATGCAATTGAGATGTCGGCAAGTGCAACTGCTTCCTTGCGCACGAGTGTAGGGCCAAGGTTTGTGGTGCCCGCCTCAGCATGCGATTTGCGACTTGGGGTATGGGTTCAGGGAGATTGCGGCGATAACACGGAAAGAACCAAGGTCTGGCCTACGCCTGGACTGCCGGTGACCTTCCACCCCCAAGTCCATGCTGAAGCTGCAGCCATAGCCACCATGAAGCAGAACAGCCCCTCGCCTCCTAATGTGATTTTTTGCCTTATCTCTTTGCTGCTTTTACGGCCACAAAACACCAGCCCGAGGCGACGGCAACAAGGTCCTCGGCCTCGCCGACCCGCCGGACCGCTCCCTGCAAGATAGTGACTCTAGTGACTCGAGTGACTCGAGTCAGTCAGTTCTAGACTCCACAGAGCAGATGCAACAAAACGTTCATGGATGCTTCAGCTGTGTGCAGAATTGTGTGCCACGGTGCTTGCCAGTCCGATTCCCGCACTGGCGCGATGGATATGTGCGGAGCAGCAGCTGGGAGCCCAGAAGTTTCACTGTTTTTCTGAACCTCATGCTGCAGGTCCTCTGTCACCGCACCTCTCATGGGTCGTAAACATGCCATGAAGGCTGCAGCGGCTACTGTTGGGCTTAAGCATCTGTGGGATCGTAGGATGCACTTGCCAACAAAGCGAAGGTCTTGACCATCTACTCCGACATGGGCATCACGGGCTTCGCCCTCCCACCTCCATTAGACCAGGATCTCACAGACGAGCTTCTCAAAGCAATGATCAAGGAAGGCATCAGGGAAGGCGTGAATAAGGCCTTTCCCCCGGGATCAAGCCAGGCTCTGCAGTGTGCGCCTCCTGGTGTGAATCAACTAGCCGATCGGATTGCAGACGAAGCGGCTAGCAAGCTGGCTGCTGTTGCCGGTGGTTTCGGCCTCCCGTTACAGCTGGACATGGTTGAGCTGCTAAGCTCTGACAAGCTCTTCTGCGAGGAAGTCTGGCGGTCGCCAGGCTTCAGTGAAGCTCCATGCGCAGAAGACCTTGGCTGCAAGAACGCGGGCAAGGGGCGGCTGCCGGAGCCGAATCTGCTCATCTTGCCACCGCAGGAGCTGCCGACACAGACGACGATTACGACAACACACGCCAAAGTCCCCTGCATCAACATTCCTATGGGCGACCGCTTCATCCAGATAGGGGAGTTCCGGATTGCCGACATCGATGGGAACTTCCTGTCTATCTCCCACCAGGACTTTACAATGTTTTATGATTCAAGGGTTAGCCAACAGCCCTCTTCTGCACTCTATTCGTGACTGTTGCTGTTCATCTGGGTATGGAAATATTCCCATAGCTTACCTGTCATACATTCAGGTTGACATGCTTTTCAAATGGTGTACTGAAAAGGGGACAAGCGACTAGCTGCTGGTTAAGACTTGGTCGCGCACGCCACGAGACTTCCCAGTTGCGGTAGTGGCATGGCTTGGGTTCGCCATTCAGAATACACCGGCATGAAGCCTGCAGAGCAGAGCCTAGAGCCTACCAGGATGGAAGCGTGCTCATGTTGTTCGAGAAAGGCAAGGGTCCCTCAAGGAACAACCCCAGCAATACAAGATTCAAGACAGAGGCCTGGAACAGGCCCGCAGCAGGGTCTGGGGCTGGAGCCACACAGGGCATAGGTGGCATAGGTCCGGCCCTGACACCCTGAGCCCTGAGGCCCATCGAGACCGCCGCGAAAGGAGTGAAGATGGGCTTTCAGTTTATCCAGATCGGCAACTTCCGCCTCGGCTCCGACGACTGGGCGCTTACGATGTCGCAGCCGCGGTTGCATTCCCCATGATGAAAGGTGCTTGTCGGCTCTATGAGCTCGTAGCCCAAGGCCCGAGGCTATTGATGCGAATGATGTTTTGAGTCATTTTGCGTCTTCTTTGATGAAGCCTTCTTCGTCTGCTTTGCTTGCGAGAGAGGCTTGTGTAGGGGAGATTTCCCTGGACTGCTATGCCATGTTTCTCCATGACTGAGGCATGTGGACAAGGAGGAATATATTAGCGAGTGGGTGCATAACGGTTACATCTTCAACACGGTCACTTGGCAGCTTTGTGAGCTTCCTGCCAAGGCACGTTTCGAGAGCCAACGTGTGCGTCTCAGGTTGCTTTCTCGAATTTTGCAGTCGCTAGGCCGCTAGTCTCTGTACCCGAAACCTAAATCTTCCCAGAAATTCGATGATGAGTGGCCAAATCCCGAATCGCAGCTCAGGGGCCACGCCACACCTTGGACCGCCCAGAGGGCCCTCCGGCAGGCATCACCGCTGGATATCGGCTCCCCGGAGTGCAATGGGCAGGGTAGGAAAAGGGCGTTGGGTTTGGCGGCGTTTGGCGGCGTTTGGCATCGTGGATCATCCTCCTCGTTCTTGAAGTTGAGTTTCACAAACTATGAGATCCGTTGTCAATGGGGTGTCTGGCGAGAGGTCCATAGTAGAAGCACCTGCTCTGCCGCCGACCAAGCTGCGAGATGAGGTCAAATTCTCGTATATTGGTTATAAAGCAGGCGG
>CAJNDV010031219.1:12958-30443 GCA_905221635.1 Symbiodinium sp. CCMP2456 | reverse complement strand
GCCTAGCACAAACAAATAATTTTGACGCCAGCTCAGCTGAGGATTGGCACTGTTGACTCCAAGCACTGGCCCCTCGTCGGCAGGAGTAAGCGCCCTTTGCTGTGGTCGCTTCCCCGAGATTTTGGAGTGCTGCACCTGGCCCGAGGTTTATCCAGATTGGCAAGTTCCGGATTGGCGCCAATCTTCATCCCAGTGATCCCAAGCCCAACAGCTATTTGTCGTTCGTCCACATGCCAAACGAAAAGCTGATTGAGACACTGCGCAGTGATGGATCCCGCACCACCAACAATGACAGGCTCGCAGAAACCAGGATTACCTGGCCCTCCCCATGGTTCTGCCCCAGCGTCGCCGAGCTGGCCTATGGAAAATGCGATGCAAAGTTCGGAGGATGGGGGGACCGGTTCATCCAGCTGGGGCTATGGCGTATTGCGGCCATGGACTCGGGTCACTTCAGCATCTCCCACGCCCACGGCAAGACGGCGCAGATCTTCCGGTTCGATGGGCACGTGTTCAATGGTCCAAGAAATGACTGGGGCTCACGGGACCGACCCCTCGGTCGTCCAGACGGGATCGCGTTCGGAAAGGACTTTGTCCAGATTGGCTCGTTTCGCTTAACAGCCCTGGACGCCAACCACGTGAGCCTCTCTCACCAGAATGGATTCACTCAGCAGATCTGGAGGAGTGATAATACGAGGCATCCAGGTCCTCATTGGCACCACTGGAACGGCTGGCTCAACGACAAAATCTCGAGTCTAGACGAGTATCTCCTTGCTGGGCCTTCTAACGTCGGCTTCGGTGACCGCTTTCTGCAGATCGGCAACTTCCGAATCGGAGCCGCAGATGACGCTCACCTGGTTGTAACTCACACTGCGCCGAACGGTGTTCACACGCCTGTGCAGGTCTGGGATTTCCATGGCGTTGTTCACGGGGGCAATCCCGGCTGGGAACAGCCGGTGGCAGGTCGGCCTTCGCAGGCGCACTGTGGCAGCATCCAGGCCGTCTTCAAGACCTGCCCCGGAATTGTCGCAGGTGGGGCGGTGGGGCGCTTGCTGCAGAGCGATCTGTGTGGAAGTGCTTCTCAAAGCCAGTGAAAGCTGACCCTGAGGCGACAGATTCCTTCAGCTCGGCGACTGGCGGCTCGCAGCAGCCTACGACAATGTGCACTTCTCCATCTCCCACCGCCACGGCCAAACCGCCGAGCTCTACAACCACGCTGGCGCCGTCGCGGCAGGGCCACATGGATTGGGCTTCACCAGCTGGGACCGTGAGGCCAGCGCCTGCCCGGCCGGTTATTGCTGGCAGAAGTTGAAGTATGGCGATCGATTCATCGAGATTGGTGGTTATCGGATTGGTCACAAAACCGAGGAGTCTCTCACCATCTCTAATCGCCACTTCCACGGCGGTGAGCGTGCCATCGTGGAGTTCTGGGCGAGCGGGACAGTTACTTATCACACGCACACTCCCCAGGGTTACAACATGTTCAGTCGTCCCTACGCAAAGCCACATGAGCCGCCGAAAGGCATTTCTTTTGGTGATCGCTTTGTGCAAATCGGCCAGTTTCGTCTCGGCGACGTGGACGGGGAGCACTTCTCCATTGCATTCGTGGGCGAGGGTAACAACAAGCCCGACAGGACCATCGCCTACTACAAGATGAGCGGTGAGAGAGTCCAAAATCCCAGCAACGACAGGGAGCACACGACTGTGGGTCGGCCAATGGCGGATTGCCAGGTGCTTCCAGATCCCTAAAACCCCTGCCGTGAAGACACGTGTGGAAAAGTGGTTGCAGGGTTTTATTCGTTTTATTCGTGCCTCTACCCTAGGCGGCCGGACGACACCGGAAACCTAGGGCCCGGTCTGGCCAGTCTCGGAAGATCCCCATGCACAGGGGACGCGGGGACGGGGCCGACCGGCCGACGTTGCACAGCATAGAGGGGTGGAAAAAAAGCCAACAGCCGAAGCCATTGAGGTGTCATGTCGGTCCGTGGATGCAATCTGAGTGCCGTGAGTGCATGAGTGTGAGTGTGTCTGTGTGTGTGTGCGCGCCGAAGCAAAATGCGGCTCTGTGTATCCTGGGCTCGGTGCGCCGGCGCGTCTCTAGAGGGGCGGTGACGGCTCCGCGAGCTACGAGGCGGGACTCTTCAGCCCTCTTTTTTCGCACTCTTTCGAAGCCAACCTGTGCAGGTCTCTCGAGCTCTTCCAGGCCTCGGCGTCGACTCACCCCAGTTGTCCCCCTAAGAGCCCGAATCGTTCTTTAGCTTCGATCAATCTGAAGATCAGATTTGGGAGATGTGCGTGTCGAGAAGAAAACTCGAAAGAAATATAAAATATATGGAAACAACCGGTGCATACTAGAGAAACAACACGATCAACCCATCAATATAGCTGTCATATTTGTAAAAAGAGGGAAGCGGGGAGTAATGGGCAGGAGGGAAGCACTTGCATTTTCATATTTATTTAATTCTATATGGATTAAGTCGCATGTAGATAGAATTCATATGAAATGAATTGAATATATATATATATATATTCATTTGATTATTTTTTCTTTGGCAATAATTAGTTTCGGAGAAGATGATTCTTTGAGATATTGATATAAGCTGCTTGCGTTCTTATTCTGCGCGCGCTTTTCGTCGCATTTAAATTTCTTTTTGAATTTATTTCTGTTTGAAAATCTTTTGTATATTTGATTATTTAACGATATAAAAAATTCTGATATTTTAGGACCAGGGGTATTCTTCTTATAAAATTTAAATTTGTGGAATTTCGATTATGTTAAAATACGACATTAAATTTTGAAGTTTTGCTCATTTGAGAATAATAAATTTCTATTTTTTTTTAGTAAGGTATTTATAATTATAAAAATTCTCAGATATTTTGGACTTGCTCGCGGCAATAGAATTTCTTAGGAAAGAATACTACGAGCTCTAGTGCCGTGATAAACAACACGACTACTAATCTACCAGGTCGGACCTGGACTCCAGAGCTGTACGGGTAGAAATACTCAGGCAGGTCTTGGACTCCGGAGTTATGGGAATAGAAATACTTATAAGCAAGCTTTTATTTATGAGTAGTCCTATATTGAATAAACCAGTAAGATGACATTTTTATAAATAAATTTTAAGATTCTAATCTTCGTAATAAAAAATTTATATAAAGAAATTTTATTTTATAGAAATATATAATTAGATCTTATGAAATAATAAATATATCTATTCAATATTAGAATATTTATATAAAGATATTAATTTGTAGAAGATTGAAAAAATATATAATTAGACTTTATCTAGAAATGAATATTTCTTTCGATATTAATCTATTAGATCAGATATATTAAAAAGAAGATCGTCTTCTTTATTAATAATTGAAGATAATCTCTAATAGAAATATTTATCAAAATTAAAATTCTAATAGATTAAATTCATAGAAATTAGATTAAATTTCTGCAGATTTATTCTGGGATTTGTGTTATTTGGGAATTGATTTTAATTAAAACTGATTTAGGATTTAGAATATGATCCTAAAATTTAAGATTCGGAATTTAGGAAATCGAAAGAGAAATCGAAATAAATCTATTCCAATATCTGATTTTTAAATTTTTGATATGAGATTGCATATTTTATTGAATAATCGAGAAGATAATCTAGAATATATATATATATAATATTGACGATTGAATTTAAATAAGATATTCTATTCTATGATATAAAAATATATAAGAAGATATTCTATAAGAGATTTCAATAGATTTAAAATTAATATTTTCTTAAGAAATCAAATTATATAATTCAAAAATCTATATTATAGAATTTAAATATTTCTTTTAAACTCTTGATTTCTTCATAGGAATTCTTGATATTATAAATCAAGAATCAATCGAATATTATTAGGTCTTAATCTTAGATGATTTTTCTGCAAACCATTATTTATTATATATATATAATAAGAAGAAATAAAGATGAGAAATCATTTTTTGAAAAATCTTATTCAGATCAATTATCCAGACCCCAAATAGGATCTTCGCCTGAAGAGGATATAGAAAGAGAGAAAAAGGAAATAGGATCTTTTATCAGGAATCCAAATTCAAAATTCAAGAATTATTCCATTCCGTTCTTTTTCATCTTGAGTCAAACATTATGGCAAGCTTCATAATCAGACTACTTTATATAAGATCAATATCGTATTTTCACAACTCCCCTTCTGACTTGGAGCGGAAATAAATTTCAGGAACAATGATATAGATATATTTTCATCTATTATTGATTCCATATATTGTATATTCAATTTAATATCAAGTGGATTGATCAGACCCAATAATAATGGTAAATTATGAATTTTTTTTAGGAAAGTAATAACTTTACCTGTCATTGATTCCTAGAGCATATCTTCAAGAAATGCTCGGGAGCATGGTGCTCAGCACTCATGCAGATTGAGGCCATCTCCCGTTACCGTCCCCGTAGCGTAAAGCAGCTAAGCAGAGGAGGCAAAAGAAGTCAGGAATGCTTAGCAGTTCAACCTGAGCCAAATTAGTTGATATCAAGAAGTCTCTCAATAGAGATGCTCAATAATAATAGAATATAAGACCATTTCTGAAGAGCGAGGACCTTCGCCAATGGATCGCCATGTTGGTTATTTATTTGATAATATTCTAATATGATCTTGATATTATCGTATATGACTTCAGAAATTGATGATATATTGATATGATGCATCTTGGCCAGATAATACGATTTGCTACTATATCTTTTATAGACTATGGCGATGCAGACCTGACTATCTTCATAAATCTTGAGAATAATATCGGGAATCAGGTGCTCCCACTCATCCAGTATAGGCAATGCATCGCTGAAAAGGGCGTCGCTCAACGACCCAAATTCAGCTTCTATAGAGTTGCGTGATAGAACTTTCTGGCGACGGCTGGACCAGGATAGAAGCGCAAAGCTTGGAGATCCCTCCAAAGCAAAGAATATCCATTTATTGAATGGGATATATCGATTCAGCCAATAAAATCTGAATCATAATGGAGAGCTAATCTCAATTTTGACGGAAGATCATTGATCGATATAATCAAAGCATAATCTATTAAATAAGGGATATAGTCGATAAATCTATAGACTCTTCTATTATTATTCTTACTCCATACGCATATATAGGAAGCAAGCGTGGAGATTACAACAAGAAGATCAGGTGTGCACAATCGGGCCAATCATAAAATCTTTATTAGATTTCTTGCGGCAGACTCAGAGAGCTGACCTCTCGAATCGTCATCAGCAGCTGGAAGCGTGCTGATATCAAGATGAGGTATTGGTTGTGACTTCACAATCAATGCTGCAACCATTTGACAGAATTGAATATACTATTTGGCGAAGTCTGCTGACTCCAATATCAATAATTTTCTTTCTTAGCGAATCCCAAAAACGATGGTAAGGACCTAAAATCCGAATCAATATCGTGAAAGATTCAAACTCGACTTCTTCAAGGGAATTCCAAAACTCTTCGCGCAAAATTAGTTTACCGGACAAGGGACAAGAAGAGAATATCCATATATATGGAAAGGACTAGGCCTAAATAAAGACTTGAAATAATAAATAGATGGCAAATTCTCAAATTCAACGCCACTGAGTTTCACCAGAATCGCATGAAGATCTTGCTGCCAATAGGTAGATGACTCTGGATGCTCATATAGAGCTTTGTGAAGCGGGGCACATGGTTGGAATATGTGCTTCTTGTCTTGCGGAACGAGCTCAGGAGGCAACAGGACCTACGTACGATACTTGGTCTTCAAACGAACTTGAGTATATGCTCTTATAATATCACTGGTAGTAATATCATGGGATTCCTATAAATTTAAAGCTACAGCTGTCTTGAGACCTTCAAGCGATGAGGGCGATGAGGCAAACCACTCTTCAAATACAACCATCATCCCTCACTAATCTCATATATCGTCGCCCCTGAAAACAATCCTAGCCTTAAGCTTCCGTTGGTGGGGACTGAGCTCAGATTTGAAATTCTGATTTCTCAAATAAGAATATCCTTCTTGGATATTATCTCATCTTCTAGTCAAGTACCTTCTCCAATTAGGCCATCCTTCTCCTTCTTGATGACTTCATAAATTCCAGATTGACCAGCTTATTCTTTGCGATCAAGCAATCGATAATTAAATCCAGGAATCTTCACTTCTTTTATTCCGGACTCATGCATGAGCTCATCCAGAGGAATTGAAGGCTTAGAATCCTTCTCGCGATGAATCTGTGGCATTGAAGGAATGCATGGCATAGCTGGTGCTTGGAATATCTCAGCAAATAGAAAGAGAGTCATGAGCAATACTTTCTGGAAAACTTCAGGATAGAAGGCAATGCGCGGCACAAGAGAGCAAACTGATTCATACTTCAAATCTTTTGTATGAAAATGCTGAAAAGACTTGAAATTATCAATGATATGTTTGTTTGATGAGATGGCCTATCATAGTATATTAAAGAATACGCTTTTCAGTGAAGTCAGGCCTCTCGCGCATCCTCTGAAGTATATTATATTCAGATTGAACTGATCTTCAAAAGCTTGTACTTCAGGGAGCAACTAATATGAAGAAGCTTGAAATCAATCCATGACATCCTCTCTATTATTCGAGATAATGGTAGACGACAGGCGAAGGACCCCAAGGAGCAAGCGTTGGATCTTCCACTATTTATATCCGGAGATTTTGCGTCCCTAATCATCGCCTCCAATAGAATAGAGAAGGCAATTAGCTGGAAGAGCAGAGGCTTGGCATACGAATTGATCGATGATCACTGGATCAGATAAGTCCAACTGATCGTAAGGCATAATGATCACTTTTATATTAGATGCAAGACCAATTTGCGATCATCGTATACGTGAAATGGATGCTATCTCAAATAATCTTATAAAATGCCAGATTTCTGATACCGATATGCTGCAACGATGGCGGGAACTTCCTCAATCTCCAACTCAGGTTCCGATAGATCAATATCAAATAAATGATCTCCTTCTGATCGAGGAGATCTAGACAGCATAAGCTCTTCGTATAACAAGAATTCCTTGAGAATTGGAATTTCGGGAGTTTTAGCTTCTCGACCAAACGCCTTTTCGAATCTTGCGATGCACTCTATATTATGACTATTTTTATTATTTCCGCGCATTAAAAATCCAGGAGAAGGACCTATCTTCCTAAATCTAGCATACTTGATATAAATCCTCCTCAATTTCTTCCGTTCTCCTGAATCAGGAAAGATATGCGGAGGGAAAGGAATCGGTAACGGATCAATAGTCTCGATATCTTCTTCTTCGACGAATATCAAGAGAGCATATTCAGCGGCATTATGAAGTGGGAAGACTGGTTCACCGGAACGAATATAGAGCTCAGGCTCTGGAATATTCAATGGATCAGTCCAAACACCAGATTTATATCGAAGCTTTTCAAGGTCAGGAATATTCATTATTGAGCGGGAAATTCCACCGGATTCTATCCTCCAACCCGCAAACAGCCCTGGGACTATATTCGGACCGAATTTATTCTCATTCTTATGATGGTAGAATACTAACTGGCCTAGAAGGAGCTTCTTGATAAAAATTTCTTCTCTACCAGCATCCTCGATAAGAATATCCCATCTGCTACTGGACTAGTCAGCAGGAGAAGGCAATATCAAGTTCAACATCATAGACCCGTATCGGCAAGCGACGGGCCACAACTCAGGACGTATCGAAAATCCTGCCTCAAGAAAGGATGCACACACATCTTCTTGAAAGGTTCTGATTTCTCGCTCAAGTTGGGCATTACGAGGAACCCGATTCAGAATATAGAATAATAATATCTATCCCATCTCCTGGGCTGCGCAGCAAGCTCATCTACTGCATCAGACACAAGAGTCACGGATTTGGAATAGACACGGCGACCATCAAACTTCCATAGTGCATTGATAATGGAAGCGGTTGAGCGATCAATTCCAAGATACACGATACAGAGACCAGTATACTTGTCTCTCAGGCACAGGACCACATATGACTTGTCTAAGGCATCAGAGTCGTCAGGCGATTTAAATATGTGAATGTAATCAGCGGCGAAGTGATCAGCGGCGAAGATTTCTCCAAATTCAGACGCTTTAAAAGGATCAGGCTCAATCTCGGAGTCTCGAGACTTTATTCTGATACGTCTCGAAAGTATCCTGGTCTGGTTACACATATCGCAAAAAGGGTTCTTTGGGAAATAGAAAAGACGATTTTCAAGCGTCATCGCTTGATCCCTCAACTTAACAATCTTTTCAGGAACCTTATCCTCAGAATCATCGTTAGGATCTGCCTCGGCTGACGCCTCAGCTGGAGCACTCTCCGCGACTCCATCGGGTGGCGTATCAACAACCCGTCCCTCTGGAGCCTCGACAGCAAGGGCAGATAACTGATGGCCCCAGTCATCGATAAGAAATCCAAGGACACGGAGCTCTTCCCATATATTATCACTGACTTGCGAAAGATGCTTTATTGAACACAATACCATAGCCTTGCGATCACCCAACCCAGCATTTGGACACCTGGTTGCGGACCACCCCACAATATGAAAGGTAACGGACGACCACGAAGCACCCAGGAAATAATCAAAGGCCTGACGAGGAATCCCTTAATTAAGAAATGTCTTAGCTGAACCTAAGTGGCGACCTACAGCAGTATCTGCAGCCCACTCAACTGCGTAAGTCGGACCAGCAGATATGAGAGGGGTGCACAGATTCGATGCAGCAACAAGAGCTACAACGGCTTTGGCAATATCTCCGGGTTTTCCTTTCAATACTTCTTTAGCTTTTGCTTTTCCTTTTGAGGCGGTGGCTTTATAATTGAATTTGTAATTGTCCCCGTAGATGCACACAGAAAATATCTGGAAGAAAATACATGGAGTCTTCGCCTTTTCAGAGCATCAGTTATAGCCTTCGCCTTGGCTGAGGTTTTCTCCTTAGATTGGGTGTTCGGAGTCGGAGTGTTCGGAGTCGGAGTCCCAGGAGCAATCGGAGGCGGGGGAGGATCGACTTTGGTAGGCGGCGCCTTGGGAGGCGCGGCAGGCACAACTTTAGCTTTCCATTTCCTCCATCAATGGCAGGGACTGCTTTGGTTTTCGCATGCGGGGCGGCAATCTGCAGAGATTTCAGCTCGGACTAAGCATTCGAATGCTCGCGATCCTGAATAATCAACTCTTGAATTTTATCCCACAAGAAAGACCACTCATATCTATACGAAGTTGCCCGTCATTCTCGAATATCTTCGATGGCACGCTCAAGCTTCCTGATGTGCTTTACCCGATGAAAGAACCATCCACCGGTAAGACGATCATCTGGTCTTTGCCCAACAAGAATCGCGCTAAGAATAAGACGGATACGATTCAAAATCCCTCAGATCTTTGATGGAATTATCACCGAGCTCAATCTGAAATAAAGTCATGTAGTCAACACCGAACCTCTGACCCGGTCGAGGTCATAGTGTCGCGCGATGATGGTTAGCATCACACGACCCGTTGGATGACTGATTCAGTTGACTACATTTCTCATTATATGCGAAGATATCTTATTCCAATTCTCATGATTGCTTCAGCACTCGCCCTGAAGACAATCCAAGCATCAAGCCTGGGAAGCATACCGGAATCTTCAAGGTCAACCCTATCGGCATCAAACCCCCTCGAAATCCAAGCAAGGACAAACCCTTGACCCGATATGTCGAGTTTCGACAATTGAACCTTGAAACTGTTCTTCCATGATCGGAAGCTGGCTGCATCTGGGGGAGTGGGCTCAAGCTTGAGATATAGAAGAGCCCTTTGATCCTCAATATCTTTTTCTCTCAATTCTTTCACTTCATCATATCCATTATTTTCACCAATCTCATCATAGTCCGTAGCATTTTGACCGACCTGCTATACCAATTATTGAATAACTTCAATCAACTGATCCACGCGAGGGTCTGCAACAGGAGATATTGGTTGTGATGAATGAAGAGAATGTGCAGACGATAGCGGCGGGACAAATGAGCCAGCGAAAATCTTCCTATCCGGAGGCGGTTCTTATAAATCCAAATAATTCCAAGACTCATTGGAGCCTGAAATCGATGCCAATGGAGGTGCCGAAGGCTTTGGTGGCTTAGGAGGAGACCCATTACTCGTGGCGCTTGTAGCGACCGACCGGAGACGCTAGATTTCACGATTTTTAATTTATTTTTCGATACGAATTTAGACAAGCTGAAATATCATCGCATTCTGATTAGATTGATATTCCTGCAACGACGCCTGCAGCTCTTGATAGGAGACATCCTAAGCATTGATTTCGGCTGGCATCCTACTAAATTCCGCTTTTGCTTCAATTAGCTGTTATGAAAGGAATAATCCATATTCATAGAGTTCCCCGCGTCGTACCTCCGAAGCATTAAGCTATTCACGCAACTGCTCGACGGAACTGCCGGCTTCAGCAATAATATCCCTAACCTGACTTTGAGTTTCATTGATGGAAGCTTGATCAGGACTTCAGCTTGAGCAGCAACCCTGTTCGCAGCCTCATCTGCAGCAATTTGCTGATCGACGATGACTTCCTGAGACGAGGCTCCAATATTTAATTAATTCATTTGATTCTGAATCACAGTGTGAGCAATGGGCATAGTCGGAGAAGCGGACGCAACGAGATAAGGTGCAGATTGGTTCCGGGAAATTCGAATTGAAGCTCTCCTAACGGCATGAGGAGATCTTTCCCTGATGGCCCAAGCCGAATTACTGTCCGACCCTCAAGCACAGGAGGATTCCCGCAAACCAGGAACCACAACCGCTTAAACACTGGAAACCTCAGACAGGGAGCTTGGGTCGATAGGGGATGACTGGGATTACGATATATTTGCAACCACCCTGAAATGAGAGCTCCTTTATAGACGGGGTCACAAAAGATGGATCAGCAATAATCAGTAGCGCGAGGCACGCTGAACAGACTACGGAAAATTATAATAGGTCAGTGACACAAAGTTCCGATCAGGCCCAAGCAGGATGAATCCCATTAAGAATCTAATCTGCTAACTATACGCACAATCCTAATTCAACTGACCTCAAAAAGACAATGCTGTAGTAGCAAGAGGCGCTTAAACAGCCGATCAAGCCATGGAGGAAGCCGGAATACCGGACCTCAACCAAGGCAACGTTTGATAGAGTACCGGACCTCAACCAAGGCAATATTAAATGAAATTCAACACCGTCTCCTCGGTCTCGCAAGGCGAAGAAAACGATAATATTAGCGTCACTATATAGATCGGAGCAATATTCTAATAATCTAATAATTCCGAGACGACTTCCTCCTCCAAATCCACCAAAATCAAGAATAAATTAATTCTATTTTTTTTATCTTGAATCAAATATTATACCAAATCACATAGTAAGATTTTATATAAAGAAATCTCGTATTTTCATAACTATATCTTCTATAATATATTGAAAAAAGAAAATTCGATAGTATTTAAAAATCCTTATAATAAATAATAATAACTAAAAAAACATTTATATATAAATTCATATATAGTCTGCAATTCATAATATATATATATTCTTGAAATCAGAAAATTAATCTATAATTTCTTTATTATCCCATAATCTAATATATCTCAGAATCCGATCTAAATCAGAGATATTTCAATTTTTTTTATTATCTCTAATCCGAGAATAAATTATAAAAGAATATATAATATAATTAGTAAAATCAAATTTTTCTCGCAAAATCATATTAATTCATATCAAAAGATCGTCAAGAAAATCACGATTTTTTCCATATCTCGAATATCATCAATTCCTATAAATTTTCGTGCCCATAGCATATTTATTTTTCGCCTCCTATTTCCCAAGATATATAAGTGCTTGTAAATTTTGTGAAAAGGAAGAATCTATGTCAACGTCATAATTCTAGGTTCGGCCCGCCCTCTGGAAACCAACATATTTTTGATTTTCTCGTGATTATGTTGCTGCTGCTTCATGGGGCATCTTTACGCAGAACGACTCTGTCGTCTGTCGTTATTGAGCTCCCAAGCTAAGACAGCACGACCGGAAGCGGCGGGACTCCAAGCCGAGGAGTAGACGCTCGATGCTGCTAAAGACTCCAGGCTGTGCAGCCAGCTCTTCCCAACTCGTGCGGCACCATCGAAAGTTTCGACGAATACCTATGCCGGCAGGCCGGCCACCAAGTGGCCGAAGATTAACCAGGCCAGGTTGCGTGGTGCAAAGGCGCCGAGGGCTTCGCAGTGGTTGTAGCAGGTTTTATAGACCTTCACTATGCCGACATAAGTAACAAGAAGCAACTCCGCGCCCTGAGACTTGACGCGAGAGTTCCAGGGAGCGGCATCCCTCCAGGAGCAGCTTGATAAACACAAATACTTCCCGGCGGTTACCTTGGGCCCCTTCGGCCCAGGGCATCGCTTGGGAAACTTGGCCGAAAATGTTCGACGATATCCTCAAGAGGACGGGCTTCATAACCCCGGTTGAAAGTTGCAAGGATTCCTTGCTGCTTCAACATGTTTGGCGAGCCGGGTGGAAATCCGAGCCGACACTCGTCGCGAGCTTTGCTCAGGATATCAAGGCGGAAAGGTTTCCTTCCGACCCCCGTTAAAAGGCCAGCACAAAAGGGAGAGCCGGTTGGATGGACGCGAATCTTCAGGGGGATGGTAAGCCCACTTCCAACCAGCGCCGTTGCGCTGACGCACCAACCACGAATCCGGCCGAACAGTCTTGACTTCGCTGCGAGCGGTTCAGTTCAGAGGTACGGATAAACTGAGGACTAGGAGGTGTTGTGACGGGACGCAGCATGCCCTGCGAGACAACCTGTGAGCTAGTTTCTGTCACGGTTCCAAATACTGCCCATCGGAGCCAGCTCTGGAGGAACTGAGTTCACTTCACTCTGACTGCGCTCGGTGCTCGTCACTTGGCATGAGATCTGTCTAAAGGCAAAACGAGAGGCACATCCCACGGCTGGGGGCAGTTTGCGAGAGAAGCAACCACGTGCCTGATATGCGTGCAGATAAGTTTTCTGCATGATGCTGTGCAATGGCCTCAAAAGAAAACTAAAGAAGGCACCTTGGGCGCCCGCAACATCCCGCAACACGAGCCGCAAATTCGCAGACCATGCTGTCGCGATTCTATGCCCGAAACAGGTCAGTTTCGCCTTTGTAGCTTGCGCCTTGTATATTTATGCACGTATGACAGTTGCTGATGGCACTTCGGGCGTGGCAATTCCCTGCATCGGTCGGGGCCTCTATCGGCACGCCGGGAGCAAGCGACCGCTCCGATTGGTCCTCTGAGCCTCTTGCACACAACAAAAGCACTATTCAACCGAATGATCCAGCCCGTGACCGTGATCGACGAACCACAGATCAATAGAAACAGTGCAGTGGAGGCAGTGGAGCCACCCCAGCTGGAAGCTTTCGCGGGGTGCGGATGATAGTCTCCGTGGGGAGCAGGTTCCTTCCTGACTTCCTGGGCGCAGGTTGGTTGAGTGATGGCGACGGAATTGCAGGTGGCGCCGGATCGATCAGAGACAGTATGGGTGAGTAATTTAGCAGCTACGTGCAAGTAATCCACTTCACGCTGGAAGCCGAGGGACAGCTTGGATAAGATCGGGAGCACTGTCTGACCTGCGCTAGGAGTGGAGGAACTATTTCTTGGAAGCCAAAAGCAAGGATTGTTGCATGATTTCTCAAATACCGGTGATGTGATGCGATTCGGTGTTACACCCGCAGAACATTGCAAGAAACTTGCCGCACCTGCAGGAGGCCGCGGTGGTGCCTGCTGGGGAAATGCATTGCTCTCTCTCACAGTCGAGGCTCGGCAAGAGTCAGAGATCCCATCTACTTACCCGCCTGCGCTTCGCGGCCTGGCCTTAAGCATTTCCTCAAGGCATGCCTTCACCAAGTTTCAACCTAACCCAACAGCCTTGGACAATGCCGGCCTTCTGCAGTGCCGGATGCCGGTCATGCTCGCCCTGCAAAGCCGCCAACCTGAGATGGGATGTGCCAATGGCGCCACCCTGAGTCCCAGAACTGTTCTTATGCCGATAGCTCTCTGCGGCATCGGCTAGTTGTGAGTCGCAGTGGCTGTTGTCTTCAGCAGTTTTGCTGGCACAAACGCTCCGTCGTCGATCCTTCTACAGCTTGGGTAACGCTCTAGTCTGCTGGATGCGCACTTGCATTTGCGTGGACCCTGTGGATTGCGGGCTCAGGTGGCGCGCATGAGGCCTGTTTGGATGCTGTGGTTGCTGTCTTCATCATGTTTTGATTTGGCTCTGTCTCGGCCGAATGTCGACCTCGCCAGCACTCCGGCACGCTAACTTCCAAGACTGAAACACACAGCCACGTACACACACACACAAACACACAAACACACAAACACACCCACACACAAACCCACACACAAACCCACACACACACACACACCCACACGCACCCACACACACCCACACGCACACGAAAACGCACACGCACACCCACACCCACACACAACACACAACACAAAACACACACACACACACACACACACCACACACACACACACAACACACGCACACACACCACACACGCACCACACACACACACACAACACACGCACACGCGCACGCACACACGCACACACGCACACACGCACACACGCACGCGCACACACCGCAAACTTGAAGCAACCTGCACACAGGCTACTAAAACGCTGTTGATCTCAAAACCCAACACCTCCAAAGCCAAACCTTTTTTTCAAATCCCCAACCCTGAGCCTGACAGCTTCAACCCCAAAACCCGAAGCCTCAAACCACCCTCACTCTGCCGCTGCTGTAATAAGCTGCTACATGCTCTGAAGCCCCTTTCCACGGCCCGGCCGACCTGGGATGCCCACCGAAAGCCCTCGGGAGCAGCCCAGTAACTTCCCCAAGCCCAGGAGTGGGTGACGTTGGCCATGGCTCTGGAACTTTTGGGGTCCAGGTCAGGGTTTAAGTTGCTGCCTCCCGCATGGCTGCGACGGACCTACCAAGCAGGTCTAAGTTTTAGGCGTTGCGTGTTTTCTTCCCACCCGCCCAGCTGACAAGTCGCACCGCAGGGAGCGTTGCGTGTTGGGTTTTAGGGTATGTGTTTAGATTGGGGTGGGGTCTGCAGCCTTTCAGGGTGATGTGATTTTTGAGGGGATGTGCTTGGTGTGTTAGGGTATCGGGCTTCCGAGAGTCTTGCGTTTGAGGTGGCTTTCGGTGCTCTGGGGTGGCTTTCAGTATTAAGCTTTGCTCTGTTGGGGTTTTTGCCCCGTCCCTGTCGAACTTACGTGAGTGTTGCCATGCATTCGGAGGTGCCCGAAACAAAAGTATCATGGCGGTTCTCCGTGTGCAACAAGTTCAGGTGCTGTCAGAGAGCCCCTAAACTGCACGATGGAAGCCAGCTACTTGGATTCGGAGCCCTTGGACTTATGGCCCATCGAAACAGATCCCCAGCTCAAAACTTCAAAAGCACCCGCTCAGCTTCTGCATTGACTTTCCTAGGAGCTGCCTCTATAGAACCCTGTTGAGATCTTCGGGTTGGCCATGGTACTAGTAGGATAGACTCTGAAGCCGCAGAGCTCAAAGTGAACACGACATGTCTTAGTCGATCCGGCAAGCCGACGGACACCCGTCAAGCCCTGAGCATGTCTCTTCCCTAACATCAGTAGTTGTACTATATCGGTCTGACTAATGGAACAACGAGTCCGCAGCAGGTGCTCCGGCTTGATTCCCCCTCAGGTCGCGCACAAGCCGCTTTTGTTGCACCCGATTTTTCGTCATGGTAAAATCGCAAAAACACGCGGCTCCAAGTTGCAAACTCAAACGAGTCACGGTTGAATTTCGTTTAGGGAGCTGTTGAGGAGTTGCGCACGCCTTCTCACGAGTCTGCTTTGCTCTCGCATCGCGCAACTTGTGCTTCCGGTTGTGACAGCGACAACAAAGTTTGGATTTCTGCAGGAATTCACTTGGAGTACCGGGCTGAACCGGACTTTTCAACTCGGCTCAGATAAAGGAGGTTTATTCCCGTGGTCCATTGCATACAAGTATGAACCGTAACAAGCGAAGGGCAGTCGTTGACCGCCAATGATCTACTACTAGTGTCTGTCTATGCTCGTGACTGTACAGCCAAGGCCGCGTTAAATCAATCTGCTCCGTCCAAAGCCGAAGCTGAAAATCTACGGCCACAGAAGGTTGAGGCCGGCTCAGCACCCCGGAAGCCTTAATCATCTTTCTCCAAGTAGTCCAGAGTCTTGCGCAGCAGGGTTTTGGTGATGTCCCCAAACTTGTACTCTTCCTGGAAAAGTCTCGCAACTGCCCGTAGTAGCTGGTTTCCTCTCTTTGGCAATCACTAACTCCCGATAAATGCACCCCCCTCTCTCTGTTCATCCGTGGACGAAAGCCTGCTAACTCTCACAAGTAGAACCTCCGTCAGCCAACATATTCTTCTCGCTAGGTCCTTCATCGCCAACCCATAAGACTAGTGTTTGCACTCTTCCGGAACATTTCTGTCACTAGTCTTGCCCTGTCACAAGCAAGGTCCTTGCCCGTGAAGTCAGCGATCTTGTCCATAGCTTTGTTCACCGCCGCCTTTGTGACGTCTCCAAATTGGTACTCCTGTTTGAGGCCAAGGCTTCGGCTGGGTGTTGCGCGCAAGCCCTCGTGGAACTCGCCTGCTTCGACACGACGGAAGAGCTTCTTTCATATCAATAAGGAATGGATTGTAGGGCAACGCGCCCAGAGAATTCTGTGTTTTTTTGCGAAACCTCGACAGCCATGCCGGCACCTTAAGTTGCTCCATGCGCCTCCTGGCCCAGGAGCGTGGCAACTGCAGCCTTTGCACGCGTGGCGGCTTCCTTGCTAATGTCCCCGAACTTGTACTCCTGAGAATGCTGGCTTGGCGTAAATTTCAGGATACCACACGCAACAAATTTAGGACTGAAGCGCAGAATCATGGTAGCTAACTACTTTCAGCGTGTTAGTTTTGGCACGCAGGCTCTGAGTTGTAATGTGTTGACACGAGGCTGGTGAGTCGGGTGTTGCTTGCACAAGCGCCGGCGTAAGCCCCATCGCAACATGAACAAATCACAGCTCCACTGTGTGCAAATATGTGTGGATCTGTCACCCGACATAAGTGCCTTGAGGTCTGTGTGGCTCCAATTCATCCACTGTCGAAGTTGTTCACCTGCTAAACTTTGCCCTCGGAACGAGCGCAATTGCTGCCTTGGGTTTGGGAAGACCAAGGATTTTCAACCCAGGGCTTGAGACTACGAATCAGTCTTTTTGAAGTCATGATGTGTGTCGTCCGTACGTCTTCAGCAAAACCAATCCTCGGCACAAGCCCATGATACCCCATAATTCACGTGGAGGACATTGGGAGCAGCCCTCACACCGAGCCCATCCAAGCGCAATGAAGCGCGGGGTTTCTGGAGGCTTGTTGCCCAAAGCTTCGAACTTTATATATATATATATATATA
>CAJNDV010031219.1:0-12858 GCA_905221635.1 Symbiodinium sp. CCMP2456 | reverse complement strand
CACCCCCACCCCCACCCCCACCCCCACCCCCACCCCCACCCACACCCACACCCACACCCACACCCACACCCACACCCACACCCACACCCACACCCACACCCACACCCACACCCACACCCACACCCACACCCCCACACACACACACACACACACACACACACACATTGCTTGTGCATCGATCCGCAGCCTCGGACCGGTGGTGATTGTTCGTATCTGGATAGATCCAAGCTCTGTGCTCAGAATCTGTAACGGTCTCGGGACCCGTCATCTGACTTTGAGGGTAGTTTGGGCTGGCCATGGCTGGCCTCGGCAGGTACGCAGACCGGCATCCCAGTCCGTACCAGTGCATCATGAAGAGCCTCTTTGCTCTTGTTAGATGCCACTCTTCAGATGTGGGGCATGCCTACACGAGCGGCGTGACATAAAGGGAAATGGCATGAAGCATCTCCGTCAGTTAGTTCTTTGTTAGCGTTCTAGGTGGCTATGCGTTTCTGGGTCTCCTGCATGAGTACTTGACGGAAACTGCCGGTTCGCCGCTCTTCCGCTGTTTCGATCGCGCAAGGAGCATGTGGAAGATGTGGTGTCTAGCTTTGAGGGACCGCAGGATTTGCGAGCAAGTTCCACATTCACGGTTCGCAGCATGTAGGAAACGTTTATCTCTTCTGTCCGGGGCGCCCCAGCCTTTCCGAGTCAAGTAAGTCTTGCAGCCAGAACCCTTTCATTCCACTTCTGTTATTGGCCGAGCTTCAGCAGCTCCTGCCCACTCTCTTGCGAGAGCTCCAGTTCCATTTCTGTCCGTTTGAACCGTGCCATAGCCTTTCAGGGCCAGTGGCTTCATCAACCGGCTTTGGAATGCCAGGCCTTTTGGTCCCAGCCCGCTACAAGCAACGCCTGAGGAGTTGTGCAGATCATTCCCGTTCCTGCACTACCATTTATCGGGCATTCTGGAAAACCTGGGGCGAACTCAAGCCCCGAAACCCTACACGCCGGAAATGGTTCCTGCCTGCAGCACCCTTGCCACACGCTGAGCGTGCACAGGCGTGATCGGTGACCGAAGCTGTTCCACGAGGTGGCGGAGAATCCCTAGCAAGGAGGCAAAGTGCAGGGCAAAAAGGGGAATATTACTTATATACTTTTTTAGCACTCGCGCGGGTTTTCATTGGCAGCACTGATGGTCCAATCGAGGGTCTGCTTAAGGAATCCTGTTTACAGGTTTACCTGTCTGCTGTGAACACATGCAAGCTGAACGATGCAACGGCAGACGCATGCCAGCTTTGTTCTGACCTGATGTATTGTTGCAGCCACTAAGGTCGTCGTAGCAGCCTGACGCCATCGCCGTCATCGTCGTCGTCGTCATCGCAAATCGTCGTAGCTGTGATTGAGTGAGTGGGTCCGTGATGCTGGTGGTAGTGCTGGTGGTACAGAGGTAGGTAGTAGCACAGGAGCAGTAGTAGTAGTAGTAGTAGTAGTAGTAGTAGTAGTAGGTGGTAGTGGTAGTAGTGGTCGCAGCAGCAGTATGTAGCAGTAGTGGTAGTAGCAGTGGTAGCCGTAGCAGCAGTAGCGGTAGTAGTCGTAGTGAGGTAGTAGTATGGGTAGTAAGTAGTAGGTAGAAAAAGTAATAGCTAGCAGTAGCAGTCGTAGCTGCAGCAGTAGTGGTGGTAGTAGTAGTAGTAGTGGTAGTGGTAGTGGTAGTGGTAGTAGTAGTAGTAGTAGTAGTTGTAAAAATAATAATAGTACAGTGTGCCTGCAGACCAGACTCGCTTTTTGACCAAGATTGCGTAACAGGCTTGCAATCTTGCCCCACTTGCCCCACTTGCTGGGCGGGGGGGAAGATTGCAAGCACTCTTGCAATCTTGGTTTCAAAAGGTAAACGAGTCGGCGAGCAAACGTGGCTGGGGCAAGATAATCTTGAGCCCCCCAAGACTGTCAAGTTTACATCAGGTTTAGCAAGCTTTTTACAAACAAATAGCGCACCTAGTTTGCAGGCACAATGTAATAATAGTAGTAGTAGTAGTAGTCGTCGTCGTCGTTGTTGTTTTTCAGCAGCAGTAGCGGTGGTAGTAGTAGTAGTAGTAGTAGCAGCAGTAGTGCTAGTAGTGGTTGTAGAAGAAGTAATAATAATAGAAGTAGTAGTAGTAGTAGTAGTAGTAGTAGTACTTGTGGGACTAGAGGTACTAGTAGCACTAGAAGTATCAAGAGTACTGATAGTACGAGTAGTACGAGTATCAATACCAGTACCAGCTGCAACAGTAGCAGGAGGAGGAACAGCAGCTGCAGGAACTCAGGTATCATGAGTATCGAATGTACTGGACATGACCCTATGACCAGCTCAGGGTGCCTTCCGTCAGTACCTCCTGTGCGCTGCGCGCCGTGGCAGCGAAGAGGAGGAGGACTCGTTCTGCGCGATGGCTGCCTTGTCCGTACGGTGTTGAACTGCTTCCAATAGCCGCTACTAGCAATGTGGTGATGCCACTTATCCACTGCTATATACTGCTCTTCATAGCAACTACCAGGCCCTGACGTTGACATTGCCTTGCTGCCGCACGTTGCTGCTGTTTTCGGGTCTGATCTACGACCCATTATGCACTTTCCCAGAGCGAGCGCTTGCTGAGCTGCTTGGACCGGCTGCTGACTTGATGTGACTGCGTAAGGCAAGTTTATGCGAACGCACAGTTTTCCATCCAACATGCTTCTTTTTTACACTGGATACAACTGGTACAGGACGTCTGTATTATTCCAAAGGGACAGTATCATGCAGCTTGATTGCAGCTGTTCGCCGCATATAAGCCTGTCAGTCACATCAACACAGAGGCTACAGGTAGTTTGGAGTCTGCTCGAGAAGAGCAGTTTAAATAAACTCTCTTGCCTGACATATTGGCCAAGCTTGCGCTACACCTGTAGCTACTGGTGTTGCCAGTGGCAGAGCGCGAACACCGCGTCGGACTTGTTCCAGACTACAGGTCTGTCGCTTCTAGACTTAAGCAACTGAGAGGATACAAACTCTCCGACAGCTCAGCATCACTAAATACCATGGGTTTCCAGTCTTGCACAACAAACATGTCGAGCATGTATGCCGCGATAGTACTGTAAAGACTATAGCCCACAACGACGTCTTCACGGAACCAGCCGACACCAGGCTAACTGTCTGCCGATTGCGGAGCCGACTCTCGCAGGCGAAAGATTTTCGGACACGACTGTCCCCTGACGCGAACAACGATCCCTGCATTTCCGCAGCTGCAAGTCTGAAAGAAATGATATCCCCGAGCCAGGCACATGCTTCGTGGCTGGAGCTCAACATCGCCTGAAGCTGCAAAGCACTGGGCTGTGCATGCACATACGCGAGAGCATGAAAAAAGCACTCAGTCTCTCCACAGCCATGCTTCTAGGCCAGCGACAAGAATTGGAGTCAGAACTCCAGCGTCTAGCAGGTGTCCCGTGATCTTCTTGAAGGTGCCTCGTATGTTGACGGGTTCAGCACAATGCACTTTGACTACATTACCATACGACATCATTGCAAACTCTGCCACATGTCGAGTTTGTGGAGTGTAGACACTTGGTCCAGACCCCTAACTCCGGGTGAGGATTCGATGGGCCTTTTGAAGCGGCATGAAGTCTCGAAGCCCCAAAGCTGAAACCTGTGAGTTTCCAGGTGACGCTTGTCTTTGGTCTCGGCCAGGGCCGAGAGGACGGCAGCAGCCTCGGCCTCCCAACACTGAGAACTGTCTGCCAAGACTCAAAGGAAGTCTAGGCCTCCAGGTTACGGTAACGCATCCAGGATTGAGTTCTTCGGTTCACGACAACTAGAGCAACTAGACGACATAGGCTATGCAGGCATTCCGGCAATCACTGTCGTAGCCTTGCAGTCGTGGCTCCCCTCGTTGAGCAAACCTCGGCATTCCCGTGTTTGGGCTTGTATAGAATCTTCGAAGCTCGAAACTAACTGTTTCAGGACGAGAAGCGCAACGTCTTTTGCACGATGTGTGCCTCCTCAGATTGGCATCGAGGAATCCAGGAGTGATGAAAGTCGTAGCTGGCCATTTCCACGACGACAGCCCGACGTGCACGATACAAAGCTAAACCACCCGAACTCATAGCCACAACTAGCCGTCTATTCGTTCTTCCTATTCATGCTTCTGATGCTTCTGACCGAAGGATGGTCCAGACTTTGCCAAGCAGCAACAAGTGCCCTTCTCCTTAAATCTGTGCAGGCCAGCTGAGCTATGGCGAAGGCTGCCGGCAAATTGACCTAGCACTCAGGCTGTTGGGAAATCACCACAGAAGTGTGGGCAATGTGATTCAGAGCATCAAGATTGGGCTTTGACTCATTGCATACTTGGCAGCACCAGCACACAAATTGCGGCTGCTCTGCAAACGGAGGCATGCAAAAATAACAGCTACGAGAAGACATCTGTATAGTGGGGTGCTGGGGGAACCCCAAGCGGGCTTTGCAACGTCACATCTGAAGCTCCACAATCATGCCTCGTCGGGATAACCGCTGTCCAGGAGAGCGAGCAATTTGCTGAGAAAGCCCTCCCGGCAGTTGAGCATTGCTTCGGGCAAGGCCCCTTTACGCGAAATCGCACCCTAAAGGATTGACTCCGAATGGCGGTGAGATTGATCTTGTCTGTTTAAGTTAGTCTTCGGACTCTAGATTCCTGTGCCGAATGAGGCTCGCGAGATGTCGCGGGAGGGATCCGCATTTCGAGAAGCTCCCGACGTTGGTAATGTGGATGCTCCGCCTCGAAGAGCATGGAAGCTACCGCCTCACAGGGCCATCATGTCATGACTATGAGCGTATATGAGCGTCACCATAACCAACAGTCCGACTTGACGACGACTTTGATAAGGTATTTACAGGATCGTTAAAGGAAACTCAGGCGAGCGGTACGATTAAAAAAACGTGTCATCTGGCTTCAGCCTGGCCGGCGTAGCTAGGTCAGCCACGAGCATTTCTGTAAACTGATTGGGTCGAGCATCAACACTACCATGTGTGCCAGTCTTGTCGGCACCAAGGCAACATTAGAGTTTTTCTCAGTGTGCGAAAGCTATCAAACTTTCTACAGCTAGTCTCGTTCTCGCACCATCGCTTTGTGACACCCCGCCCGCGTACCATGAACATTCCACCCAGCAAGGTCCCAAGAACCCGAGGACCCCTTAAAACCCCTCACTCGGAAGGTAGTAATCGTGTTTCCGTAACTGGAAAGGCTGACGATGAGGGCGGCAGAACAAATATGGACCATGACAAAAGTTACAACGGTCTTCGAAGGTGTTGAATGATTGGCTTGCCGAGCCGCTCTCGAACAGGGACTACCGCAACCACTGACCATGGAACTTTGATGGAAGCCTAACGCCCTGCCGATTCACATCCACAGCTCCGCACCTGATTTGCTGCCAAATACCCCAACAGACGTACCTTGGATATGGATAAAAGTTAATTCGTTCGAGATTGTATTGAAGCACCCTAGCATCGTCAGGTAGTCGACGGGGTAGCTCCACACGTCGTTAGAGAGGCGGCAACAGCAGCACAAAGCACCAGGGGGTGCGTAGCGGAAGTAAACATTTTGGAAAAGGGTAGCGAGTCTGTGAGTGGCCTCTGCCTCTCCTGCTCGGGATGCCTACTGACGCAGGATGGAGATTATGGGCTGCAACACACGTGCACGGAGCGAGTCGCACCGCCAACTGACAAAATGCCCAAGTTACTGCATGAGCAAGGCTTGTCGGTGAGCCGCTGTCCAGCAGGGCTGTCAGGTGCGGAGGTACGCCTCGTCAATGCGACACCGGAGGCTACCGTAGAGTGGCCCTGTGCCCGCGGGCTGAATGCCATCGAATCTGAGGCCCTGGCCTCCAGCGATCAGTTCTTCGCGAGCCTGGCTGTGCTTAGCCTTATGCCACTTAAAAGCTTCAATATGTGGGGAAAGCCGGTTTTTGAAGATCAGAACCACAGAAGCAGCAAATCCAAGTCCATTTCGACCCGGCCTTCTCTCCGGCCGCCACATGTACGAGAACAGCCATCGCAGCCTGTCAGCCACTCCCGAATCAACTTGTCGACCGGCTTGGTGCCAGTGCGGAGGGTTAGGTCTACTCTTCAGCTAGCTTGCTTAAACGGCTGCCACAGGGCAGCCAAAGACCATCCAAGCCTGTGCCGGACAAGCTTCCTCACCCCAACCACCGGCCCATAACAAAATGCCCTGCAATAGACCAGGGCAAGTGATGGTGGGACTTCGCGAAATCGGCAGGAAGCTTCTTGGCATTCCGGGTCGTCTGTCGTGACGAGCTTCATCACGGCCTCAACACCACCTTGCCACGGTCAGCAGCCAGACGATTCGCGCTAACAAAAGTAGCATGAGCTGCTCCCACGGACAGAAGATTCAACAGGCACGGACGGTTGATAACAGAGGACAGAAAACACCGCATCGTAGATACATGCGATGATCGGGTCATGCCGGCAGTTACTTTGCACCTGCATCGTACGGTCTGGACCCGGCCTGTGGTAACGAGAATTCGCTTTCCGACTGCACAGCGTCCAAGATTTGCAAGAGCTTTGGCTGCCTGCGACAGGAGCGCTTCTACTGCTTTCCTTCTTGTGCCCACCGGCTGGCTCACCTGAACACAGCTTCATGCAGCCGGCGCCTTCACTGGTTCTGATCCTGTATGTCTACTTGTGCCCCAAGGGGGGTGGGGGACGAAAGCTCGCTGCTGGAGGGCCTTCATAGTTCTCACTTGAAGATTGGCCACTGCCACCATGAACCCTTTTCCACATCAGCCTTCACTTGAATATTTGCCACTACCACCAACAGCTTTTTTGCTGCCCCTGAGCAAACACAAGCAGAACACCCCTCTCTCGAGGCCAATGATCCCATCTCCAATTGCAGTTCACATGGAACCCTTCTTCGCTTCCACGCAACAAGCTGTAGCACCGGCGTTCCAAAGATGGGGGCAGCCGTCCTTCCCCCCCCACCAGGACGAGCATCATGAGCATCATTGGGGTCCTGTTTCTCCGAAGGAACCCTTCCATTAACTTCCCCGAAATGGCCGCAACAAAGTCTCGCGGAGTAATGTGTACGCACCGGCCTGGGCCATTCCCCCCCAGACCCCTGCATCTCTTCAAGCAGCAAAGCTGGGGACTAAACTCAAGCTTCGAGGGGAGCTTTCGTGATGTGTATGTGTACCTTTAGATGTCTCCAGAGATCTCCCCCTAGCATCGCCAAGGCTTCTGCGGTCGTGCCTTGCATCTGACGTCCAAGGAGACGTCCGACAGCATCGCCACCAAGGGCCTTTGAGAAAAGCGGCGGTGCTGGGGTGGGTAGCGGCGGTGGTGGCGGTGGTAGTGGCATAGTGGGTGGTGATTGGTAGCAGTTGTTGTCGTCGCAGTAGCATGAGTAGGAATGTGAGTAGTAGCAGTGGCCGTGCCGGTGGCAGTGGCATCGTCGTAGACGGCGTGGTGGTGGTGGTGGTGACGTTGCTGATGTCACGCCAGGATTGGGTTGTGAATGAAGAATGGGAGACAGGACATCTCGCTCACAGGACCAGGATTTGCAGGGTTCAGGTCTGGTTTGGGTTGGTGGGGCACGGGTCTCAGTATCAAGTTTGAAGAAATAGTTTTCGGGGGAAGAGGGGCGGGTGTGTCTAGGTTTCTTCACGCGAAAGCAGCCTTTCTTCGCAGGCAGTGTGCTGTCACATCCGTGCAAGCTTTCCAAACAATCAGGCAAGTGTCTGAACAGCGCCAGCCGCCACGAAGCGCGAGCGCACATCATCTGAAGTCCTTGATTGGGTCGGCATTGGGGCACAGGCAAACCAGGCTCAAGTTTGAGTTCAGGGCCGTGCAGAAACTTCTTCAATGGATGCATGTCTCAGACTGTCTCTGCCTGGACATTCTTCTGTCGGCCGTGTTTTTCAATCCTCAACCTCGAAGGCTGGCACATCCTACTGGTAAGGACAAGGAGCAAAAGCGACTCCATCGAGACGACGGCTTGAAGGGACTCGTGGACAGTTCCCCACGTCATGCAATGCACCTCATCTAGACAGAAAGGAGTCACTTGTGTTGCGTCACAGCCGAGGCTTTGATTCGCTGCTCTTGCCACCTGTAGCCCCCAAGCCCTGGCTCCCGAAAGGAGCGCTCAAAGGCCAGCACCACCTCCCGAGGATTGGCACCTCGAAGCGAGTCAAGACTCTGCCAACATCTGCCCTACTGCGATCCTGCTTTCTCGGGCAAAGGGCCAACGCAAGATCGAAGGAGCGCTCGGTAACATTGATCGATTCTAAACTCTTGTCCCCTTGTGATACTGTAGCAACGCTATTTGCATGGATAGGGGAATGTCAGACGGCGAGGTCAGAAAATGTCGGTCGACGAAATCCCAACTGAGTGCATGTTTCGGCCAAGAGCCGATATCGTTGAGCAACATTGAATATATTGAATACAACCATGCGTGACCAGCTGCTGTCGAACGCCATGACCTGCTTTTTCGTTGCCGTCGCTTCCTCCGCAAAAGCACAAGTTCTAGAGCAAATCGAGGGTCAAATTCTGTTTAAGGAGAACCTGCCCTGATTGGACTGACACGTGGGAAGTAGCCGGGTACTGCACGCTTGGCTCGAGCTAGCTGAAGTCACGGTGTGCCAGCTGTACTTGTGCAGCATGTAGCAGGGGTCTCCCATGAAGTCTTTTCCCTGCTTTCTCCCAAGTTACCAGACTTTTTCCTACTGTGACAAACAGTTCGACGTCTTTGAACTACAAACTCGCCCACCTGGACGACAGGCGGCACGGTGAGCTCCTAGGGGTGGTTGTGCGAGAAGCACTTGTTCTCCGCTTGCGCTGTCAGCTCATGGAGACGTCGAGCTGAGAAACTTCCGGAAGTAAGGTGCTGCCATCCCGCTACGCCCTGTCTGAAGTCTGCAGCCGCAGGCTGGCTGCAAGGATTGAGGGACCACCTGCATCTAAGCCGCCAATCTCAGCGTGCCGGCCTGCTGAAGCAGGCAAGAATGAAAAGAGGCGCACCCCGGCTCAGCGAGTTGCTAGAGAACACCGGTCGCACGGAAGCCAGTGAACTGGAGGACCCGAAACCTGGCCTTGCGACCCCGCAGCATCAAGGTGACACCGCCATCCCATCCAGCAGGCGTTACCTCACATCTACAATCGCAGTGGCGTGCAACGCTAAGGCAAATACAGTCTGGAAGTGCCTGGCCACCAACTTCCCCCCCTTCTCCCATCGATTTCAAGTCCAAAATCCCAGTTCCACTCAGAGCTCTGCTGCCCTGGCGGGCTATTTGCATTGTTGTTGTTGCGAAACGAAGCAGGCCCAAGGCTCGGGCCACGATCTTGGCGTCTCCGAGAAATTCCTTGGGCAGAGCCGTGTTTTGCACTGGATGATGCGTGGCTTACTACCACCACGACCACGAGTAGATGCTGGGTTACGGAGTTGAGCTGAAGAAACCCCACAGGCACTGCGCGTCCCATGCCCGCTCCGCTTTTACTTCGTTGTTCAGCCGGCAAGATTCGTGATCCTTCTTGTCCTCCTGACTGAAGACCTTGAAGTGCATGGTGTCACCTTGGCATTTCGATGTGGCAATGACCCATGCGCAAGGGCCCCACCCACAGGAATGCACCTATACACCAACTCTGTGATTCAGGTCGCCGAGTTCCAATCCTTCCAGATCCTCAGTTCGACTCTCGTGCTTCAGACATCTTCATGCCGATGTCTACGGGTGACACAAACTATCCAGAGGGTTTCGGAAGTAGAAGGTGCAAAAAGAGACACGCACCCACACAATGTCTCTCGATGTCTGATGGAATGAGAGGGGGATGCTAATGCCCTTCGCGTGGCACAGACTGCATTGCGGGCCCAGCCGACATTTGCCATCGTCTCGGAAACATGAAGTTAGATGTGTGCAGCTGATCTTTTGTCAAAGTCAAGCGGCGATCCACTCGTGCCAAACTGGGTCCAAGCTCTTGAACCTCTGAGTGAGGGATCAAAGCGAATGGTTCATCGGAACATCTCGGAATTCACTTCTCGATGCGCCGCAAGCCGCCATCGCAGGATTCCGCTGGAACTACCCTTTTTTTGTATTCTGCACTTGGTATCTCATCCAAGCAGATCCGGCAAGCCTCGTTTGCGTCCGAAAGCCCAGGTGTGGCTTGCCAGAAATTTTGCACACCACATACCTCGGCTGCTGCGTTGATGAGGTCAGCCCTCGAATTAACTTCCCGTGCTCGGGATCACAAAAGCAATCTAGTTCTCCACCGTGACGTGATCCGTGACACGATTCTAGCCCTTCACCCCGGGTATGTCGAGTTGAGCAGACGATGCAGATGCCAAGTGCAACGTGCAGCTTTACGGCGTTATGAATGCCTGAATCCTGCACACGAACGACCACCAAAGTCCTGCAGCCCTCGCCACGGGTTGGAGTTGTCATCCAAGTCTGCTGCTCGCAGACCGACGCCTTCGCAACGTAATCAGAGAATTGCCGTGACATGGAGAACTCTACAGCTTCGCGTGCCTCCAAGCGTTTGCATGTCAATGTGCGTTAGCTGCTACTGGCACTACACATGCCAAAGTGGACTCCTGTCATATAAAGTCAGCTCTACAGTCGGGTGTGCCGTTGTGCAGTCACTTCTCTGCATGTACGAGCTTGGGAACCGGGCCTTGGATGATGAAAATGCTGGACCTGCTCGGCATTGCAGTTGTCTTTACCAGCTCTGTAAGCAAGAGAGCGTCTGCAAGCAACTCATGTTCAGCTGTTTGCGGCAAGAACTAGAACCTGAAAGTATTCGGAGCATCTTCGAGGCCATCTGTCAATCCGGCCTGGTGATGTAGACCTCTGGTCTGCCATAATTCGATTCCCAGGCGTGTTCATTACCTTGTTGCCGAGCAACATCAAACAGCAGCAGGAAGCAAGAAGCTTGGCAACGGGTCATGCCCTGTCTGTACAGACCGGGTGCGTCTTACTGCGTGCTACGAGCTCCCGATCAGCCGTGGCATGTTAGAGCACGTCCAATGTGCAAGCGATCGCATCGGCAAGGCTAAGCACCGCCTTGATTCGGAGAAAAAGTCCTGAGGCCAAGACTGCTTGGCAGCGCCACCTCGGGACAAGTGAACCAGGCCCAAATGATCTCCTCACAGGGACTGCGGGGGTTTCGAGCGGGCCACACTATTGTCGCACAAGAGTCGTCCAGTGTTGCATCTTAGCATATCTTAGCGCAGACTTAGCCTTAGCGTTTGCTTACATGCGAGGATATTTTCAGCATCTCGGCTGCTTCCAGCGCCAACAGCCGAAAACAAGCCTTCAGAAGCCGACCGGAGTCATCCCACTGTACACAGCTTATTGCCAATGTCAACCATCCTGGCTTTAAAGCTGACCTCCAGACTTAGAAGGATTGGGGGCGCACTTTTCCATACACCCTGTGAATAATCGGGTCTTCACAGCTCTCCCTGTCAGATGTTTGCAAGCCGACCACGACGAACCACCTACCGGCAAGACGACAGCAAAGCCTCAACATGTAATTACAAACACGGCACCTATACTTAATTCACGCCACGGAAGCATGCTGCTAGCACGTGCAGACAATGCGGGCTTCTCCTCACCATACAGCTCAGGGCCCAAACACCAGCGATCTGGACCCAACCGGTAGATGAAGGCCCCTCCTTGCCAGCCACTCGGGAGAGCCAATGTTGCTGAGCAGCCATGCGACGGTTGCATTCGAGATGCCACATATATCTGTGATGATGGATGGCGCAGAAGGAAGTGAGGCATTTTAACGCTCAACCCTAAACAACTCATCTGAGGAGTTTTCGCATGCGGAGGGTGTGTTATGCTTGCAGGCTTGACAGTTGCTTCACGAGCTCCTCCAACTTTCTGGAAAATTCTTGGTGTGCTGGCGTCCTTGGCTTCTGGGTGACAGTGCGTCACTGGGTGTTCCCTCAAGCTTACAGAAGCATGCCCTAGATGACTCGGCAAGTTGACTCCAAGCACAGCCTCTCACACAATTGTTAGTCCGCGTTCAGAGTTACAAATGCCAGCACAGTGCGGTGCCGGGTCTGGCCACGGGTCGAGTTGAAACAAGTCGGAACAAGTGCTGTGCTGCTACCAGTACGACAGTGGCCGGGGCAGGAAATCCGACAGTGATTTTCCGCCCATCAGGAATCATTGTTCAAGCCCGATGTGCACAGTGTTCCCAGCTGTACACAGGTAAACAAAGCGCCCTGCGACAGCGCTGTCACGGAACGCCATCCCTCTCAGCACTGCGCTAGCACCAGGGCACACGACCCTCCTGGCCATACTTGTAACAATACTCATAGCTTAGCAGCCATGCCTGCAAGGCGCTCAGCTGCTTTGAGGGGATGCCTGCCATCAACATGGCCGATAAAGGGAGGGTGGATCGAGTAGCCAGCCATAACCTGGATTTCTGGAGGGAGCATGGCAACTTGGTCGAAGGGCACCGACAGCATCATATTCTCCTGTGGGCGCACCCATGGCTGGCAGTACTGTGCTGTGAAAGCACATCGGTTGGTGTTCTTGCTCTTGTTTGCACCACCCCCATGCCAAAGAGTACCTGAGAAAAAACACAGCTGCCTATGGGAAGCTCTGCTGCAATGCCGAGCTCGTCCACCGTTTGTTGATCAGGAATCCGATAATCACCCCACTTGTGAGATTTCGGGATGACGACGGTTGCACCATTCTCCGCCGTGAAGTTATCATCCAAAGCCCACACGGTGGCCATCGAAAACGGGTCTCGTGGCCGTGGCACATGGGTGAACTGGTCATCATAGTGGAGTGGCTGTATAGTAGTGCCGAGAGACTTGCCTCTGGAAGGTGGATCTGACACAGTTGTGTCAGTTGTAAAAGGAAGGCTCTTCGTGATTGTGT
>CAJNDV010031218.1:36937-48357 GCA_905221635.1 Symbiodinium sp. CCMP2456 | reverse complement strand
GTGTTCTGTAGGGTTTAGGGTTTAGGGTTTGGGGTTTAGGGTTTAGGGTTTAGGGATATTTGGGTAGTTCTCTGACTTGGGGTCCCTTTTTAGGTCTCCCAAAATAGTGCGGCACCCTTATGAAAGTCACCCCTAGATAGGACCCTAATTTTGACAACTACCCATTTACGGTTTAGGGTTTAGGGGTTTAGGGAACCTTAAGCAGGAATCTTGGAAATGATTTAGGCTTCTACATTCGGGTTTCTACAGTAGGGTTTAGAGATAATGGGTGTAGGGTTAAGGGGTTTAGGGTTTAGGGTTTAGGGGCTGGGGCTTGTGGGTTGGGGGCTAAGGCTTTAGGGTCTGAGAGTAAGGCTTGCGGGTTCGGAGTCTCGGCACTGCTGTCCATAGATGCGAGGAAAGACTCCTATACTCGGAAGGTAGAGTTTAGGGTTTAGGGCTGAGGGCTTTGGGTTTAGGGCTTAAGGTTTAGGGCTTGGGGTTTAGGGTTTAGGGCTGAGGGTTTACTGTACAGGGGGCTTTCACAACGAAAACATGCCGCTGGGGCTCCAGCATCCATACTATACCGCGAGAGAACGGCGGAAAGCAGCAGGCTTGAAGCAATGTCAGACAAACTACTCATTGAGGATATGGTGGGTTGATAGTTCCCGTGAAACAACAAAATCTATAAACACAGCTGGCCACGGCGCACCGGGGCGGGCGAGGAGAAGAACAGATGAAGACGCGAGTCTCAGAGAAGGAGGGCAAACAAAGGAAGCGAGACGTGAAGTCAAGTAATGTAGATGCCTCAATAACTAGAATAGGGTCTTGGGGTATACTATACTACAGTTATAAAAAGGACACCCCCCCAAGAAAATAATATAGTTAATCATTCAGGTCCAGCACCAAAATAAATAAGGCGGCCAAAACAAAGGAAGAAACCCTAAACCTTAAACCGCAGAATGCCGAGCCAAAACACAATCAGAGGAAATGACAAGGAACCACAAAAAATGGAGCCTAAACGGTAACTCCTGGACCCTGACCTCTAAACCGATAGCCATCCGAAAGAGGGACCAAAGTTCTAGTTTTGCGAGCCGCCAAACTCCAATCCCTGTAACCCCCGAGGCGCCACTCAAACCGTGAAAGCCTTGTATAATACAGGGGCCTTAATAATTAGAGTAGGGTGTTGGGGTAGATGATACTCTCATTATCCTAAAATAGTACAGGTAGTTGTTGAGGCCCCTACATTACAGTTTCAGGGGACTTCATACAGGCTACGTTCTTATGGGGACGACGATTGCGGTATCTAGATTTTTAAAAGACACGTGAAGCACCTGGGGGTCCCGACACAAGAGGCCATTCAAACAACAACAGCAACTAAAGCAATACCCAAGAGCCATGAACTTCGCCTAAACCCTAAACCCTAAACTCCAAACCCCAAACCCTGAACCCTAAGCCCTAAACCCTAAACCCTAAAGCCCTAGACCCTGAACCCCTACACCATACACCCTACACCCTGAACCCTAAACCCTAAAGCCCTAAACCCTAAACCCTAAGCCCTAAGCCCTCAACCCTAAAAGGTCCTGCTTGCCAGGCGGGACAGATTTAGCAGCCTCAGCAACATACTTTTGCTGATCGGTTTAGGGTTCAGGGTTTGATCTCAAAAAAAAGCCTGCACATCCGTCCCTCCAGAATTTAGGATGCATGTCTCACTTAATTAGGACATCTTGAACTCCATTAGGTGGGGGCATGAATAATTACCTGTACTATTTTGGGGTTTCTTATTATAGTTATAGTATTACATACATTCTAATTGTTAAGACCACTATATTCCCCAGAAAACCCACAAAGCCCTTGCTGGACCCCAAGAGAACCGTTTCGGGGCCCTGAACGCGGGTTTGTATGAGGTTACAAACCCCAGGGAGCTCTAGGGTTTCGGGTTTAGGGTTCAGGGTTTAGGGTTTAGGGTTTAGGGGTTAGGGTATAGGGTCTCAACAAATCCCTGGAATGCCCCAAACCACCCCCCATCCCTTCCCCCAGCGACAAAGTCAAAGCCCTTCTAGAAACCTGGTGGGCTCCTGTAAGCAGTCCTGAATTTGGCTTAGGGTTTAAGGTTTAAGGTTTAGGGTTGAGGGTTCAGGGCCTGAGTTGGTTTTAGGGTTTAGGGTTTAGGCTTCAGGGTTCAGGGTTTTGGGTTCAGGGTGAACCCTGTAAGCCGTCCTGAAGTTGGGGCCTTCTTGGAGTGTCTCCCTGGCAGCCTGAATAGTTACTAAAACTGCTCTAAGGATCCCATACTGTAAGACTAGGGTTTTGTGTTTAGGGTTTAGGGTTTAGGCATCCCCCAAAAACCCTATTCTCATTATGAAGGCCACTGTTTGTCCTGAAAGCCCCTTGTTTATAGAACCCTCTTGGATCCTTTGAAGCGGCCCGTACAGGATCAGAATATTTCGACACCCAGACTACGCATAGGCTCCATGTTAGTTCCACTTTGGGATTTCCTCATCTTATAGGATTCTACGTATAAACCACTGAACCCTAAACCTTAAACAAAAGCCTGTGGGTAGACTCCAGAAGCTCTTATCAAGGAACTCTGAACGCAACAATAATGACACGAAAATCGCTTGGCCACATGCAAGGCATCCAAGGATGCCAAGATCGTCTCGCCACTTGGCTGGTGCACTAAGCGGCTGAAGGGGAAGAAGGGTTTTAGCCGAACAGGTTCATGAACACAGTCTCGGAAGAAAGGCTGCCTGGCATGTTGATCGAGAGGTTCCAACCCCATGGCCAGTTTCCTGGCGAGGTAGTTCGAGCTACCCCCGTCGAGGGCGAACCCGAAGGGAGGGACACCAGCTGCCTCTGTTAGGGCTTGAAGAGTTTGGCCCAGCACTCTCACGAACAGGCTAGCCTTGTCACCCGTGGAGGAAGATCCAGGGAGCATCGGAGTCATGGAGACGTCCCAGGTCTCCTTGTGGCCGTCGCTTCGGCCCACGATTGCATGCACGGTCATCTTGGCGAGCTTGCTCTGTGGAAGATCACGAAGGTTGTCGGCGGGCAGCTCGGCAAAGCAATGCTCGGCATTCTCATGGAAGCCGCCTCCGACGACCACTGGGAGCCCTGCCTCTGACTTGAGAAGGCCAGACACTTGTTCGTAACTCTCCCTCCAGTAAGTCTCGTCCAGAGCAACGAACCAAGAGCGAGTCCGCCGTAGTGCATGGGCTTTGAAGTAACCAGGGAGAAAACTATAGACGTTTATTTCTGGATCCTTTAAGGATCAGGTCCCCCGAAAAAGTATGGAAGTATAGACTGTTATTGCATCAGGTCCCCAAAATTTCATAATGGTTCCTTTGAGGAACCGGTCCCCAAACATGGTATTAAAGTATAGACTGGTTTTTTTCAGAATGGTTCCTTGAAGGAACAGGTCCCCCAAGAAAAGTATTCCATGCAGGTACACGGGCCCTTACACCCATAAGCCCTAAACCCTGTAAAATCCTTATAGAACCCTTATCCCCTAAACCCTTAAACCCTATAAAATCCCTCAAGGAACCCTTATAGCCATCCGTAGGGTTTAAGGGTTTAGGGGTTTAGGGTTTAGGGGTTTAGGGTTTAGGGTTTAGGGTTTAGGGTTTCGGGTTTCTGGAGTCTAGGTTATGTGGGCCTGCCTTCTCGGGGATCTCCCAGCTAGCGGCGGAAGCTCGCCGCCGCGGAAGGCGCGGAGCTAGCCAAGACAAGGCCTCTGGAGGCTATGAAGTGATGTTTAGGGGTTATAGGGTTTAGGGTTTAGGGTAGCGTTGGGGGTTCAGGGTTTTTGGGATGGTTCACGGATTAGGGTTGAGGGTTTCAGCATTAGGGGCTAGGGGGGGCTTCATAATATTGGGGCCTTCATGTTCTGAATCGGGTTGAGGGGTATAATTATGCAATCGTATTCGTAATCTATCTTAGCCACCACGGTTCTATACCGTTCCAAGTATTGGGTTTGAGAATTGGCGCGAAATAGGATTTAACGTAGGGGCCTGAAGAATATGGCCACGGCAATTTGTACACTGGCAAAACTCGCTCCCACTCTCAACACTGCCCCTGAGCTGATCACGCGGCCAACGCCTGGCAGGTCCAGGACATAGTGAAAGCCGGGAACCTGGCATTCATCCGGGGTTTGGGCGTAGCTTAGGGCTTGCAATCCTTAATACTCAGAATCGGATTTTGGGGCCCATCTTATTATTATTATTACCCTAAACCCTAAACCCTAAACCCCTAAACCCTAAACCCGCTAATTACTTAGGCCCCTACATGAGGGTTCAGTTTAGGGTTTGCGCATGGGAGACCGAGGAGTGGAAGGGTTTAGGGTTTAGGGTTTAGGGTTTAGTGGGACAGTCAGGGCTCTGGAGCTTGGGGAAGGCTTTCTCTGTGTCAACCTGTCGCTACCATGAAAAAAGACTGCATGCTCTTAATATAGGGGCCTTAGAGATTAACATGGGGTTCGGGGATCTTCTTTAGTATAGTTATGCAGGTAATATAGGGGCCTTAATAATTAGAATAGTGTTTGGGGCCCATCATACTATAATTACAGTAAGGACCCCCCCCAAAAAAATAGTATTGGTGCTTATTTAGGCCCCTGCAGTAGTTGCCACAAACTGCTGCGAGGGGGCAAACTCTTCCTTCTACAAGTTTCCCTGACCATTCTCAAACCTGGCCCCTTTCGGAATAATATACGGGCCCTCCCTTAGAATAGGGTTTGATTAAGGATGTATTGTACTATAATTATCACGGGACCGTAAGAGAATACTCACACTAATCATTCCGACCCCTATATCGGCGCTAATCCCTGATGCCCAAACACTCCTGCAGCCACACATCCCATGTCCCTTTCCGACGCGCCTTCAAAGCCCAGCCCAAGAATCGCACCAAAGCATCCTTCAGGAAGCTGCTGTCTAAAACCCTAAACCCTAAACCCTAAACCCCAAACCCTAAACCCTAAACCCTACACCCTAAATGTTGAAACCATGGTCCCCTAGTATGGGCCCTTCACCCTGGGATCCTTCTACACGTACTACATACCCTATCTGTACCCTAAACCCTAAACCCTAAACCCCTAAACCCTAAACCCTAAACCCTAAACCCTAAACCCTAAACCCTAAACCATGAAGGATCATGGGACTTAACGGGGGCCTTGGTCCTTCTGAAACAGAGGCAGGAGTTGCCATGCCAGTTTAGGGTTTAGAGTTCAAGGTTTGGGGTTCAGGGTTTCGGGTGTTGGGTTCAGGGAGGAAGGAACAAGAATTTGTTCCATCTCTCGCAACACCTCGGCACGGTTTAGGAGGCAAGAAGCTGTACTGAATGATCATGCCCTGCTGGGGGTCAGAACACACCATATCCTAGTTTTCAGCAAAGCCTGAACCAGAAAAACTTTATCTACCTTTCTCCCTAAACCCAAAACCCTAGACCCTAAACCCCTAAACCCTAAACCCCCCAAACCCTAAACCCTCCCCAGTATATACTTTACAGGGACCCTGCAGAGGTCTGGCTCTGGCAGGAGCCTGAACAAATGATAGGTGGATCAGGTCATGGGACTTCGTCACTAGGACGAGGGTTCAGGGTTCAGGGTTCAGGGTTCAGGGTTCAGGGTTCACGGTTTAGGGTTTAGGGTTTAGGGGTTTCGGGTAAATGAGGTGCCTATTGTCATGAGTACTTATAACCCCTAAACCCTAAACCCTACGGTACACTTGTCACCTCTTACATGCTACGTCCCTATATCCTCCAAAACCCTCATAGAGCCCTTTCTATCAAAGCCTTGTAGGAAGCCTGATGTCCAAAATCACCCTAGCCACAAAGTCTCACGATCTCCTGCTTAGACCCGAACATCTATAGATCTTTACGGAACCCTCTAAAAAAACCTTCCAGGATCGTGTTTTAAGGATCCTAAACCCTCAGAACCCTGAAGCATTAAAAGGAACCCACTGGTTTCCTTCAAGAAGAGGTGGGTTTGGGGTTTAGGGTTTTAGGTTTTTAGGGTTGGGGGTTGGGGGTTGAGGATTTAGGGTTTAGGGTTTTAGGGTTTAGGGGGTTTAGGGTTTAGGGGGTTGAGGGTTTGGGGTTTAGGGGTTTAGGGTTTTAGGGTGGAGGGTTTAGGGTTTAGGGTTTTAGGGTTTTAGGGTTGAGGGTTTAGGATTTAGTCATATGTGTTGAGACAGCCCCCCCAATCAGGGCCCCCCCAGACTATTAGGGACTATTAGACCCTATTAGTCCCTATTAGTCCCTATTAGTCCCTATTAGTCCTTATGAGTCCCTCGTAGCCGGAGCGCTGGTCTATGAGGTTCGATGAATGCTACAATCCACTGATCTTGCTCAAGACGATTTTGCATCCTGTTGTGTCTGACAACTGCGATAGTGAAATCAGTGAAACACCAAAGCGACAGCGACGGTTGCTAGCGAGAGACAGAGCCGAACAGCGCCGTCCAAGCAACAAAAAGCTGGTGTGAGGTTTTACCATTTACTCGTGATCATGATTAACCTCTCCCCGCAAACAACTATTTCGATATCACGACTTGCCTCTTCCTGCTGCTCTGCCACGCTTCGGTTTCGGTTTGGCCAGAGTCTTTGACTTGGCCTCAGCCTTGGGACCCTTGCCTGAGCCTCTGCCACGTGACGCCGGCGCAGCCTTTGGCTGAGCAGACGCGGACGAGGCCGCTGAAGCTGTACCAAGCAGACCTGTTGAGCCCGTGAAGTTTCTGACAACGAGCTCGATTTGTCGTTCCGTAGGCCTGAGGCAATGGAAGGCACACACCAAAAAAATGATTCCAAGCTGCATTTCTGGTAACAACAATGACCCCATCGTTAGCTTAATAAAGCCTGAAAACACCCCACCTCCCAGCATCACCAGCCGACGGATCGTCTAGCATGTGCCGAGCCCAAGCCCAATCCAGAACTTCGCCGAGTGCGGCTGCCTCTGTCAGGCACCGCACGGGGCCCTCCCACGTCACCGTCTTGCTCGATGGGCCACCCAATGGATCCTCGCCTATGGTCGGCTGCGTTTGCTGGGATTGGGGGGAGGGATATTTGGAGGCGACGTGAGCCGAACAAACCCCAGACTCCCAAATATATTCTTAATCCCGAACCCCAAGCAAGCCCTGAACCAAGGTTTACATTAAGGCTTCGTATTTTGGAAGTTTCAAGCTTTAGTCAGAAGTTTGAGAAGCTCGGTGGCCTGGGAAACCGGCTTGATATCGTTTGAGAACCGGCTGTCGGTTGCACCACGCACGAGGTGGGAGCAACTGCTTGATCTCATCCGGAGTGTAGGTGCGCCTCGTGTACGCATCTTCGGCCTCAGCCGGAGCCCGCTTTGCGGACTTCTCAGCATCTTTCTTGACCTGAGCCTCCATGTGCTTCTGGTTCAATGCGACATCGCGCACAAACTTGAAGTCCTGCTCTGCATCGTCGCCCAGATTCTGAATTGCCTGGAGGACGTCGTCCGGGCACCGTACCGACTGCTTCTTGTAGCCTGTGCCTCCCATGATCGAATCTAGCATAAGCTGCCGATCCTTCTCGGAGATGTCGGGGCACTCTGCTTCAGGAAATAGGTGTTGTATCAGTGCTCGGGCAACGTCGACTTTCACAATGTTGCCTGTCTTTCCGGAGCCTTGGCCCTTTGCGGGCAAAGGTAGTTTGAGAATCTCATGAAGTTGCTGGAGCTGGGAATTGTCGAGTTGACAGCCTTCTCGCACCGCTGATTTCAACAACGGCTGGCGACCTCCGGTGACTTCCCAGACAGATCCCAGCCGGCTGATGGTCGGGGGTACAAAGCAGGGAAGCAACAACTGAGTTGGGATTCGCTGCCACTCTGTCTCCCCTTGGAATTCCGTGCTCACCATCCAAACTGGCTCGGATGCCCTGGGATCCAGGGCCAAGTACTCCTCGTCGTTTGCAAGCGGCTAACGAAAATAACACCCCTCGCAAAAGTAACAAAACAATACCTGTTTGCACGCCAACCTTGTCCCCATCACGTAGCTTCATCATGGGGACGCCGAGAGCGGCCCATTTTCGGAATCCCAGCGACAGGCAATGAAGGCCTTGGCCCACCTTTTCAAACACGAAGCCTTTCTGCAGGAACACACCTGGAAGGGATTAGCATACGGGTTAAGCAGTTGTACACGCCGATCTGACAGTATTTATTTGTGCTGAGTCAGGTTAGCTGGCGAGCTAAGACAAGAATCAACCCCAAAACTAAAAGCCTTATGCTTACATCTAGCCCAAGCCCTGAAATCCAACAGGCTACTCCCTGAAACCTTAAGTCAAGTTCCTAAAGCCCCCAAAGCATGCCTGCCCATGCTTTTTCTATTCCATCAGTGGGCTGTCTGATGTTCATGAGGAAAGCAGTTGCCGCCGTCATAACCTGGTTGCTGTGTGGGCCGGCGTTCTTTTCAGTCTTCTTCAGGTTCGAGGGTGTGAAATTCAGGGCCTGTGGCAAGGTGAACTTCTCTGTCATCGAGAACACCCGGCTGTTGGATGCCATGTCCTGCGCACAAGCTGCCCGGCACAATTTAGCACGTCGATTGATCGCACCAAGGAAATCACGGTAGCTTGGCTCCAACTTGTCCCACTCCAGGTCGTCGTGAGACGGGACAGTGTTCATGTAGAAATACTTGAGCCATCTTGGTTGACTATGCAGTGCAGTGATAAATTACTAAATCCGGTTGGCTGTGTCCAACAAAAAGTGAGGTGGTGTCCTGCAACACATGTAGAGCCACAGACTAGCTGGTTAGATGATGGAAATTCGGTCTAGGGTTCAGGGCTTAAGGGCTTATGGTATATAGGTACCCAGGGTGCTTTGTGAGCTTGTGGTGGCGGGCGAAGCGCTTGGTGATGTCCGCCAGATGAGCAAAGCAATCTTCTAAATAAAATTTGGTGTTTGCTGGAGTCGCAAACACCAGGAAGGAGAATTCACGCAGCTCATCCGAGTCGAATGCCCAGTTTTCCCGCCGGCAGCTTTCATAAATCTCACGGGCTAGCTGGGCTTTGTTCCAAGCTAGGTCGCTCATCAACTGACGGAGTGCCTTTTTGATTGCTGGGGGAAGCGTTTCATCCGATTCCCAAGCCTCGGCGCGCAAGACGCTTTGCCAAACCTCTTGGATGCGTTGCATTCCAACTCGGCGCTGGTCACGATCTTGGTGATGAATGCAACAGAACAGATATGGCAAACATACTGTGTAGATCGCGTGATTCCACGCGTGACATGCTGCCAGTTCCAGGGTGTAGGACCGCAGGGTTTGCAGCGCGTCATACTGCTCCTGCGCTGATGGCCCCATGTCCCCCACCGCTGGCTGACTGCCGAGGTGCTGCAGCGTCATGCACAACTTGTCCAAGACATCCGTGTCATGAACTTGATGAATGAGATCCTTGACAGTGCCGTACCAGGCGAACATTGCCCGGGCGGCTCGCCATCTGAGGGTTTCAACCTGCCCCCCCCCACCCCCCCCCCCGCCACCCCCTCCCCTTCCAGACTAGATGGGTTTAGGGTTTAGGGTTTAGGGTTTAGGGTGCCATGTCTACATGCGACACAAGTCTACTATTATCCAACTAATAATCAACTAGATGTGGACTTGGCCTGTCCCTGCTTTTGTGTCTCGATCGTGTCCTGGTACGCCTTGGTGACAGGGCGGGCCCCCAAGTACAAGATCTTCAGCTCAGTCTGCAGGATGGGATCACCGTAGAAAGCATGTGCCATTGCCTGGTTGTTGGCGTAGCGCTCCCTCAGCTTCGCCAGCTCCTCCTTACTCTTGGGCCGTTCATGGTGCTGGTTGTCTGCTTCCCCGTCTTCGGCCTCACCCATGTCGTCATCTTCCTGTCATGGCAGACTATTTAATTGATTTATTATAAAGCCAGCCCCGCCCCATCCGCACCCCATCTTATCCTCAACCCGACCCACTAGACTACCCCCCTTATTTGAAGAACCCCCTAACAATAACCTGGCACGGTTCCGCAGATGCAAGTGGACAGTCTGTACTACTCGTGGTCGTACTACCAGCAGGCTCAATTCACTGAATGTACGACGCCACCTCTCACACGTTTGCAGCTGAGGAGCATCATCCTGTACGCCGTCGTCGATGTCGTGATTGTCCCTGACGTAGTCGAGGAGTTTCTTGTTGAGGGACCAATGCAGGGCCACTCCGTAGACGGCCGCCAGGGATCCGAACCAATGCTTCTGTTTGGCCTCAGCAAAACAAAGAGGAGGAGGAGGAGGAGAATTCAACACGTGGATTTCAGAAGATTTAGATGTGCTTCCCTGTTTTGAGGTTTATTTAGTCGAGGGTCAAGAAGTCCCAAGCCTTAAACCGGAAGTTATCCAAAGCTGCCTAGTCGGTCGGTTACACTACCTTTTTATACTCTTTGGGAGCGACGGATGCTGTTCCGGGTTTGATGTAAGACCATGAGTTTCCCTGCTCTAGAATTATGACAGCAGCACGAAGCCAAGAGCGTGCTCTCATGTTTTGTCCCCCAGAAGCCCGATTCAAGCCGTGCTTGCCCCCACGTGTGAGACTTCTGCCTGAATCGGCAATCGGCACTCTCCTTGTGGCCAGGAACAGCTTCTGGCTCCTGGCTGCGCCCTTCAAGACTTGATGGTAGCATCTTTGCCGCATGGCGAGCTTCCCAGTTCGGTATAAGTGACGCGTCGCTTCTTCGTCGGCCTCTTCGGAGTTGGTGGAGGGCCCTTTCTTGTCTCCGGGGTGGTTACGACTTCTTGCTGCGGGCCGGTCTGCTTGTTGCTCGGCACCGATGAACTTGAAGAGTCATGATCACGGATACTCAGGGCCTCTAACCCCACCAGCACCTGCTGCATGTTCTTTGGCGGGGTGCAGAACACGTCCTGCACGCTAAGTTATCTGGGTTTGGGCGTGGCTTTTCATGCATACCCATAGGCTCCACTGTGGTTCCTTTTTGTGGTTTATAACTATAATATTTATAAGATTCTATAAGGTAATCGCAAAAAGGAACCACAATGGAGCCTATGGCAATGGCGAGGCTCCAGACTGCAAGGATATGCACAAGCTCCGGGTTCGATCGTTAATTGGGGGAGAAGCAGTCCTTGTAGGAGTCTGGGGAGTCGTCAAGAGCGGCTACTGCTGCTGCGCGCTTGCCTGACTTGCGAGGCGGTGTCGTCTGATCGCCCTCCGACGATGACATCGCGCCACAACAGAAGGCTGGGCGAAGCAAGGCTACACTAAGTCAAGTAGACTGGGCTGCTGAGCAAGGCAGCACAAAAACAGACGAGAATCGCATAACTAGCAGGCAACCGCAACCTGATCTTAGCGAGTGTTCCCAGCAGAGATCATCATGTATGAAGGGTGCAACGTGAAATATGTGTATATAAGATGTACCTACAGATATATATTATGTTGACTTGTATATACACACGCATACGCACGCACACCCACCCCCACACACCCACCCAC
>CAJNDV010031218.1:24801-32301 GCA_905221635.1 Symbiodinium sp. CCMP2456 | reverse complement strand
TTTCAGCTCGACCGGGTGGGGGGGGGGGGGGGGGGGTCCTCTGAAAGCATTGTAGCGGACTGTAATCTTTTCGTGTCAACAATAATACCAGGATTTATGCAGTCAAGGTTAGGGGGGTAATTCCCGAGAGGTGCTATATTTTGAATTGCGATAGAATTACTTTTTGGAACCCTAGGACCGGTTTTCAATCAAAGGACCCAAGAACACATGATCCCAGTCCAAGGCCCTAAGTTTATTTCAGGCACTTTGTTTGGGTCAACAGAATCTTAACCCAGAGGGACCAGGGAAGAGTGTGTTGGAAGTATGAAATACATCGTCTAAGTCTCAGGATATAATATATACGCTATGAGCCTAAAATCACTGCCAAATCTTCGTGCACCCCGAGCGCCTCGCTGTCGCTGTCAGAGCCGGAAGACTCAGGTGGAGCAACCTCTACCTTATCGTTGGGCGTTGGCTCGGCGATTGGGGCTGGTCCCCGCGGTGGGGGAGGAACGCCTTGGCTGCAAAGCGAATCAGTTTAAAGACAAGAATGATTAAACGAAATCAATCTCACAGGCAACTGTTTGTGGAATCCCAGAACTCTAAAATGACGAACCATGCCAAGCTGAGTCTGTACTAGGCTATCTAGGACTATCGGTATCAGTCAGGTTGCCGATTCTTATGAATAACGCTGAGCTGGTTGACGGTTGCGTTAGTTTGTCGCATGATGAGGGGATTGATGCTCGGTCAATGCAGGAGATGCACAGCAACAAGCAATAAATTATGCGAACTCCAAAACGAAACCAGGTCACTGGTCGTGGCCGGCGCCATTCCTGGCAATGTCGCTGTCGGGGCATCCACAAACATGGTTCGGGCCGCTGGAGGGGGTGGAGCCTCGGGCTCAGCTGCAATCGGTGGCAGCGGTTTTGGTACTGGGGCTGACCCTGCACTGGAAGGCGCGTGTGGCAAGGGGATGGGGTTGGTGCCTGCAGGAACAAGTGCGGTGCTAGGATCAGGGGCACTGAAAAACTTGACACAGTAGAAGGATTCGGTGCCATTGGTGATGTACGGAATCTTCTGGGAGTCCCTGAAGACGGTTGTCTGAAACTTGTTCTTGCCTGCGGGCAACCAGCTGCTCTGGTTGTCGCAAGTGATGTACTGCTTGCCTTCCTCCGTTTCATGAACGGAAAACTCCAATGACGCGGACAGGAGAACTTCCGTCTGGTCAAGGACCTCTGCCACGGTCTTCCCAGCACATGGCCGGCCAAGGGAAGCGTACTCACGCAGAAGGTATTCCTGGATGTCAGCCTTCGTTTTCCTTAGAATTTTGTCTATGACATTATTGACATGAGCCCACTTAAGGCCTATTATTTTTTTTGGGAAGTGCAAAATAATGTTTGGAGAATACAAACAGACACTCACTCAAGCTGGTGCAAGCTAGGTGCCCAGTCGGGCGGGAATAAGGTGGCTGCCGGAACATCCCGTAGAAGACCCTCCGTACGGATTTGCAGCTCAGTGCTTCCAAGCTCGCCCTCCGGAACTGCGCAGGCTCAGCCGCCTGCATGTAATCGATGAGATGACATTCCTGGGCGGGCCAAGAAAACAAGAAGGCAGGGAAGCTGCTTGACCGGGAATAGGATGTGATACGTCGATTCTGGAAAAGAAATTCAGAAAGTTGCACAGCCAAGCTTCGGGTGTGTTGCGCCAGGTGGTGTACTTCATAATTTTCCCGTTGCCCCGCCTGCTGCCTTCTTTTTGGCTGGGCTTGTTACTACTCGCGCGAGGCCGCTTGGTGCCCTTCGCTTTCGGCTTTTTGCCGGTCCCGCGCTTCTTGCTGCTCCGAGGAGCGCTCTCTGACTCGTCACTATACGAGCCCGATTCATAATCTGGTGGATCGTCAAAACCGCGGAAGCTAAAAGCTGAGCCTGACATGGGGGTAGTAGGCAGCTTTGCTCTAAGCAAAGATCCCAGAGGGATGCCTTTTCACTACTGAACTGAGCCGTGCACAGCACAAGTGCACACACACACACACAGTCTCTCTCTCTCTCTCTCTCTCTGCCACTGACACACTGCTGCTGCTGCTGCTGCTTCGATAATCCATGCTTATAATATGCTCTGCATGCAATCACTTTGGAGCCACCTGTGCTGCTCCCGTCATTGAGTCATCTTCGGATCGACTGTCGCTTGACATTAAGCGGGGTCGTCGCTATCGCGAGCACTCAGCACTGCAGCACGGCACTGCGCTGTACAGGCAGACGGCTTGATGGCTTTGCCTCTAGAATCAGAAACTCGAGTCTGGGATGAAACAACGGGATGGGGCGGCGTATCTGTGACTTAGTTATGTAAGGAAAGATTCCGTGCAATCACCATTCTACATAGTCTGAGCAGCCATCGGTGCAAAACATGCCAGTGCCAAGAGCTGGGCGAGACCGACACAGGGAAGGCTCATGGCATTCCCTGCCAATTCTGCTGCCCTCAGATAATCGCTGGCCTCCACCAGCGGTGCCCCCATCCCTGAAGCCATGTCCAAAGTCACAGGCCACCCCAGGGTGGCCAGCCGCTCGCGGGCCACCAACCACCGGTTCCGAGAAGGCACCCACAACAAGCCAGTTCTCGAATTCATTCTCAGTGTGGGCACACGCTTGCTCACGGCGCTCCAGTTCAAGGAGTAGGAGGGGTTGTCTCCCAAGAACAGCACCAAGTTTTTGTCAGCCCTGGGGTCCTTAGCATAGCGTCTCCTATATTCGGCCTCATACTCATGAAGTGCTGCTTGCTCCCTGGTAGTCAACAAACCTCGGAGGTCCACAACCTCTCCCATAGCATTCGGAGTCCAGGAGATTTTGCGGCGATTGATGACTGTCATGGCTTCCAAAGTAATTTCCCAAGGATCAGCCACCAGGTAGTCCTTGGGTTGCGTCCGCACTGTCCGCATCTTGCGGCGGCACTTCTCAAGCATTTGGAAGGGATCCTGCTTGCAGGAAGTCAGTTCCTTGTGCGACCCAATCACGTACGTGCGCTCGCGGGCGGTGCCTGCGTGCCCACAATCTTGGGGTGTTACGAAAAGCTGGTACAAGTCGTAGTCCTCGTGAGTGTCTTCGACCATACCCATATCCAGAGCCTTAGATCTATGTATAGAGTCGCATCTCCTACATGAGGTTTAGGAAGGCAGGCTTTGAATTAGGCTGAGGTTTGTTTCTCTGCAGCTTGGAAACCGGTGTGCATTCAAGCACGAAAAGCGGAATCTTCTTGCGCGACAGGAACTTGCCGTGAGTCACATACACCGGGCTTGTCGGACCCTCCTGACCCAGTCTCTTGCCTGCCACGGACATATCAGTGCAAGGAAGGCCAGAGCAACCAAAGTCCGCGTACGGGACGCAACAGTGGCCAAGTCCTCCTTCAGAGTGCCACATACAAGGCTGCTCCTCCACCAACACACTTCGGCAAATCCTTCTTTTCTTGGAGACAAAGCTCGCCCCACCCCCAGCAGGCCCCAGGAGTGCAGCATAGTTGGAGTTCAGGGATAGAATGTCATGGAAGAGATGCGGCTTCGGGTGGCTGCACCCAGATGCCAAGTTGCACCACTCATGGTTGTCTGCCAGGATCTGCCTGCACTTTGGATTGTTCTCCTCAGTTGCGACCGAGGTAAACAAGGAGGCCCCACAGTAGTAATAGCGGTACCGCAATTAGATTTAGCAGAGGCTGTTTCCTAATTTGGCGCGCACTGATTGAAGCCCGGTCACCCAAAGAGCCACTGTTCGTATGTCCATGCGAAATGGGTGTCTGGTGTCGGGGCTCTCATTGACTGTTGCTTGGAGGACGGCTCTCGCAGCCTCTGCTGTCCCAACGCCGCTGCACATGCTGAAAGCCGTCTGGGCGTGGGCCAGCCAGGAGTCCTGGTGGAGGCGGGTGACAAGCGGAGGCTTGGGACGGGAAGGTTATGGGTTTGGGCCCCGAAAATGTAATCCCGAATCCGCCGAAACCCAACCGTCCGAGAGATTCGGGTGGTGCTTCTTGACCACCTGCCAGAACACCTTCAGCGAGCCCGACGCATTCGTGAGCCGGGTCTTGGATGCCTCCTGGCCGCGTCTCTCGTGCATATGTATTTTATTCTTCGTCTGAAGTAGTTATCTTCAATCATGACAAAGACAGGTAAAGTCATGAAAAAAATCTTCTCTACACAGACGCAGTCCTCTATGGAAGACTGGGATGATGGCAGAACTTCAGAGTCAGCTGAAGCCGTCTGTGAAATAACTTTGGACGCACTGGTGCTGCTAGTAGCAGCGCAGTCATACTCATCAGGCCATAAACGCAACACGGACGGCATAGCGGTAGAGCGGCATAGCAACCAGCAAAAGTTAGGGTGTGTGCTGCCACACCGACAAATCTACCACTGTTGGAGCACGCGCCACGTAGCAGGAAGTGATATTTGTGGGTGCAAGAATGCATTGCAAAGTTGCATGCAAGCTGATGTCCGCTCAAGCTACGTGCTGGCCGAGGTACCATTGGTGGTCCGTAAACGAGCATGTTCTGCACGGGGCCTGAGCGGCAATTCATTGGGCCAGAGGTTTGGCGTGTAGAAGCAAGACCGAGCTCTACATTTCTTTCATGTTGCACAGCTGGCTTTCTGCACACCACGAGGCAATGCCAAATGTAGGCTTCCATTGGAGCTTTGCCCACCGCTGTGCCATCAAACGACACCTGAGTTCAGCCAAATAAATATTGTCACCCAATGGCCCAAACCTCAAACCTGAAACCCTAAACCCTAAATCTGAAAACCCTTAAACCCTGCAACCCCAGAACTTAAACTCCCAAACCCTGGAAACCCTCACATTCATTAAACTGGTGCCACAGCCCCTGTACTCTGCCAAGTGCTGGCATGGTGCATGCCTGTGCATCTCCTGACCGAGCTCGCGCTTGGATGCCGTCATGTATGCAACCTGGGCGGCAAGAGGCAAAGTCTTTAAGGTAGTTACCTTATTGTCTCAAGCAGCCACCATGTGATTTGAAAGAAGCAGAGCAAGCCACACTGTGACACTTTTGATTACAATGTGTGTTGCGGCCGCGTGACGCAATACCTTTCAGCAATGTGACTCGCCAAATGAGCCAGGGTGTTCTGAGCCTTGTCCTTCAAGCTGTCGCACGCCCGGATGCCCCGTGATAGCAAAGACTCCTGGGACTGTCAACACACTCGGGACTTGAAGCAGCTAAGAGCCCTTGCTGACATCTCCTCGTGCGGAAAAGTATCGGCACGGGTTTTCACCTGTTGAATAGCTTGCCACCATGCACTAGGAGCAGACTGACCAAGTTTCAGTTGACGCCGTTTCCTGCTATCTGCAGCACTCGCCACAGCAGTCATCATCTTGTCCAGACTGCAGTCCTCAGTCAGTAGTTAGCAACGCTTCAGTATCACGACAGTGTTGCAACAGACAGATCCCAATCCTAATCCTTTTCAGGACGCAGCCGGAGTCTAACTAATAGCTTCGAGATATAGACAGAGTAGATATGGAAGTAAACCGCGAATCGTCCAGCCAAGAATCGACGCACAAACAGATCTGTGTCAAGAGACCAAAGACCAGCTTCTTCAACGGTTCGGCTTGGCGGGGGTGGGTCCTTAGTACAGTGTTCAAGCTCGAAACAGTGTTCGCATTGCAGTAGGTGTCCACTTCAACACACAGCCTCGCCTACCAGAATGTTGGCTGAGGATCGGATCCACTGCGAACAAGATAAGCGATGCCAGATTCAATTGGGTCCCCCAAGGACACATCCATGATTTGGCTTCATCCTTCCAGTGCGAGAATGGGTTTTACACTTTTGAGAATATTTTATACTAATTTGTACGTGCAGAGTAATACAGTAGTCTAGTCCTGGGAGTCTGCTGTCCACGCACGCTTGACAGCCCCCCGCTGTTTCTCACTGAGGTGGCCCAACACAGCCGATGCAGGGATTGTTCCTGAACCTGGAACCCGAATCAAGTCAGTGGCATTGTCGCGCTGAACTTGTATACTTAGGTCTCCTGCACGAAAGCAAGCCATGAGAACCTCGAACAGGACTGCACTCGCGCGCCGGCGCTTGGCAGCTTGCTTTTTGGATGCTGAGCATTGGCTAACTAGGCAAGCCCAAAACAAAGACGTAGGCAAAGTGGCTTCATGAAACTGACCTCGGCCATCGCTATTGTTTTCGGTGGATATAGGAGGCAGCAATGTAGGCGCTGCAATTCCTGGCCAAAGCTCCTCATGGCATTTGACCCATGCGGTCTGTGTTCTCTTCCGCCACTTTCCTTACAATAGGAACATGTTACACTTCACAATACATAAACATGCTTGCGATGAACTACTATTTGCTGCAACTAAGGGACTCGCTTTCTGTTGCAATTCCTGTTTGGAATAATCTTCGCTTGGAAACAAGCAAGTGTACAGACTCTGCACGGACCACTCGCTTTGAGTGCCCAATGCTTGGGATGGCCACGCAAACAGCTTGCCGTCTAAGATGGCAAGCTGTCCTGAGTCAATTGCAACGCAAGAACGTCTTAAATCTTTTCTGTAGCTACCAACGAAATATAAGGCTTGTTGCTGCCGGCTGTCTTACACCTGCATACGGAGTTCGAGCGGAGTCTGCAATCATGGGAAGCAAAGGCGCGCGCTTGCACGTCCGTCCCAATCAAAGATAATTAAGCTCTCACAAGTCTAGTTCGTTTACAATTTTCTGCTTTTCTAGATGCACCCTATCACCATGATTTTCGGATCTAACTTGCCTGCTGCTAGTACGGCGCGGCTTTGCACAAACATCTGGAAGCTACACTGTCATCCATGCTTTTTAGTCTGGGTTCCCCCTGATAGAGGACCCTCCAAAGCCATATAGGATTTAGGGTTTAGGGTTTTAGGGTTTTAGGGTTTAGGGGGCTTCGGGTTTAGGGCTGTAGGGCTTTAGGTTTAGGGTTTTAGGATTTTAGGGTTTAGGGTTCAGGGCTTTAGGGTTCAGGGTTTAGGGGGGGGCAGAGCCGAACATCTGAGTACCAGTCCGCATGTTCGGAGATTGGTCGGTGCTCGATGAGACGATCGGCATGCCTTTGCTTTGAAGAGTGTTTCTTACTTGTCTAGGGGATTGAAAGGTTATCCTTTGGGATTGTCTAGGGACAACAGCACTACACCCCAAAAAGGTTAAGCACCGCCAAATACTCTGCTACTAAGGTCTGGTTCAAGCTTACAGTTTCTTATAAGGGCTTAGGTTTACCTGGCCAGCCTATCTATCTATCTATCTATCTACCTACCTATCTACCTACCTATCTATCTCTGTCTATCGATCTATCTATCTATCTATCTACCTATCTATCTATCTATCTATCCATCTTAGAGGCCTCAACTTGAGCAACACCATGCTCGTAGTACTTCGGCTGGCTTCAGAAACAGCAACAGTCTAAGGGCTTTAGGAGGGACCTTTAATAGGGACCTTTGTAGGTTATTGGGGTTTATATGGAGACTACCTGGCTATATATGGGATATATGAGCGGCTGACTAAACCTAT
>CAJNDV010031217.1:9749-32276 GCA_905221635.1 Symbiodinium sp. CCMP2456 | reverse complement strand
GATAGATAGATAGACAGATAGATAGATAGATAGATCGATAGATAGATAGAAAGATCGGTAAATACATAGGCAGTCAATACGTAGAGAAGTAGATAGATAGACAGACAGATAGATAGATAGATAGATAGATAGAAAGATCGGTCGTTACATAGGTGGCTGGATAGATGGATTAAATAAACATGTTTTGCGCGGATACAATAAAATACACATAAGCAGACAGGATTGTAACCTCCTCCAATCTAAATCGTGTATGGTGCGAAACGACACACACACACACACGCTGGCATACGCTGTACCGCAGTGCAACACTTTTCGGCTGACCTGTTTATGCTGGCACTTCAGAGTAGACCCCAACACACTACAGCATAGTAGACTATCGTATACTATATGGGTAGTTGTCAAAATTAGGGTCCCTTTTGGGGTACCCTAAATAATAGGTGCCGTATTATAGTAAGGACCCAAAAAGGGACCCTAATTTTGACAACCACCCATATAGTAACTCAGCGTAAGGCTCTCCCTAGACACTCTGGCTTCCTGCACCCCCAAGATAGGGACCTTAATACTTGCAGTAGATTTGCAGTGCATTACCTTTTGCTTTAACAAGGAGCCCAAACACAGTACAATCTTGGCAATTTTCTTTAAGCTTCTAGTTAGGATGAAGGCACTGAACACAGCTGAGTCTCGCCCCCCGGGGGTATATGGAGGCCTGACATCTCATCTGCAGAATCCTCGGTCTGCATGTGGCCCCGGGGCCGTGTCCGAGGCGGCTCTCATGCTAGCGGTCAAATTCAAGATTTTGGGTTGTGGAGTTGCGGGGGCTGTTCGGTTTGCACTGCAGGCTTTAGGGTGCATATAGGCTTGGGACGGAAAGGTAGCTGAGGCTTCTGGGGTTGTGGCTTGCCAAGCTTTCGTCTTCGCTATGCTCGCCAGGCAGCTCTCGTCCGAAGTCCACATTGAAGCAGGCTCAGCTTCCCTGTTGCTTTTAATCTGCTTATAAACTGCCTCATACCCTCGGGCGCTATCCTCTCGTGACGGGTGTCGGGCGTAAATAGGGGTGAGTCGCGCAGAACTGTTCGGATCGATGTCGGAAAACCGCGAGGAACCAGAGGTTGCATGACAAGTCACCGTCAACTGCATAGGTGGTTCCTCCAGGAGTCACGTAATTTTTCGGGGACCGTTTACACAAATACCCTGACCTTGCCAGATAATTGGGAGTCGCCGAGATTCTGCAGGCTTGGCAAAGGACGGCGGGCGTTGAGCCAAATGGCAGGAGGCCAGGAAAGCTTAACCATCACATGAGGTTGCAATATGACTATGACTATGACCTTATGGTCCCTCCGTATCTATACTAGTAAAGTAAAACCTACAACATACGATGATACATCCTGTATGGTCTCCAGATGGGGACGATGTCAGCGTAAGCGTCGCTAAGCTGAAAGAGACAACGAAATCACCTGCCACGAGCTTCTACGCGCGGTTTAGGGTTCAGGTTTTGCAGAAGGCTGCGATGTCCCAGTGTCCAGCTAGCAAGGTGTCGCACAGTTGCAGCCATTGCCGGGAGGTGGGGTTCATATTCTTAAAATGCAAGCCTACTATTGGCACAGCCCAGGCAGAATCAACGCCCTCAGATTCTCTGTTCTCTACGCCTTTGGTAGAAGCAAATCCAAAAGACTTACGCATCAAGGGCGCAGCTCTACCCATAGGCCCCATAGTAGTTCCTTTTGGGGGTTACCTTACAGGATTCCATATATGAACCCCAAAAAGGAACTATTTTAGGGCCTATGGGTAGCCCTTTCCGCTACTTTAGGCCCGACTCAAGATTTGCAAGTTCCGGAAGATAAGGGGTTCCTGAGGCAGAGTCCTGCGTGGAGGAATCCCATAAGATGAGTAACCTGAAATTAAGACACCCATTGCCAAACTAACCGGCGGATTCTCCGATGGCCGTTTGACATGAAAGTGCTGCATTGAGCCAGGGCACACTGGCGCCGGGTAGTTCCTCCGGGGACCAACCCTAAATGCCCACTCAACTGGGCTGGAATAGGACTTGGGGAATAGTGTACTTTACATATATACCTATATAATGTATATATATATATATATATAGATAAATATAAACAAATAACTACATATATATATATATATGTATCCATATCTCTCTGTCTCTGCCTACAATGCCTACAAGGGAATGCTGTGACTAACTATTCCGACCTCTAAATTGCCAACATAGCGACCTACCGTTCCCTGGATGCTGTGTAGACCCTACCGCAGCCATAACACAGTCAATTGCTATGTCGGCAACTGGGTTTCGACGGAAAGCTGAGCGAAGAACATGCAGTAAGATCACGGCACTCACGTAAGCTAGTCACATGACACCATAATGAACGATGGCGAGCCTATAGTGATCAAGGGAAGGCCGCAGCAACGATACCAACTCTCAAACGTGCAGGACGATGACAAATGTGTCTTATGTTGGAACCTTCTGGCCACGAAGACACACGGCCCGAGCAACACTTTCCAGGCTCATGCACAAAAAGGCCGGACTGGGCTTGACAGTCGAGTTGAGTGTTTGGGATCCCCTGAATCTTACCTATAGTCTCCATTGTAGTTCCTTTTTTGGTTTAACCAATTCTATAATAAGGATCCCAAAAGGTAACCCCAAAAAGGAACTACAATGGAGACTATAGGTAACTCTAAACCGAAAACACCCGAGCAATTGCAGCACAACGCCGTTCTCATCACAGTCGTCACCACATTATGTAACTCAAAAACACTAGCAGTCATTAGCATCAGGACCTGTGTCACCAATCATGATAGTCATCAGCATGAACCACCACCACCGCTGAACGGGAGCAGCAAAAGCATCAGCATGTGTACTGCCATCAACCATCAGAAACAATTTGGGCAGCTTGAACGTCAGGTTCATCATCCATGCCACTCGTGCCGTCTACATCACCACCTGCACCATACGTGCGAACAGCTCAGGGCCTGGTATCGACCGGCACTGCAGTCGTTGCAGCCTTGTCTGAGGCTCTCAGCCCCAGCATCCAGCTGATGAGACTTACTTGCAGATGATGCCCAGTCTCCATGGTCTTGCTCTTATGGACTTTCCGGACAACACTACCCCAACAGCATAAAGCCCGTAACCCACAGACCCAAGAGTCAAGCCATGGCCAAGGAAAGGACTTCATGCTTAGATGAAATGGGGCTCCTGCGCAACAGCCAGACAGTGAGGTTACTACTGTGTTCTAGTTTATGGTACACTATGCCCCAAAACCCTGTTCGGATTATTATGGGCCCCCAGACCTCATACACAACACATGTTTCGTAACATGCGCACATGCACAGATCAGCGCGATTCGTACAGGGCTCCAAGGAGTAGTGTTGAGAGTCAGTGAAACTCCCGGTTCTGCCGCACATATCAACCTCGCGGATACAGCCTCCTCCCAAGCATCGAAAGCCCCACAAGCCATGAAGCTAATATATATATATATATATATTCTTGAAAGGGACATAAAAACGAAGAGATCAGGACAGTGAGAAAAGCAATAGGACAGCTTCCGCACATGGAGACGAAGCTGCGACTGACATGGATATGGGTGTACCTCTATGTATGTCTTGATGATCGCATCGAAGAACTACACATATGCCAACACCCAGCACCGCATATGTCCATGTATCTATGTATGAATAGGGGAACAGATGTAATTATGTATGTATGTCTTTATATATGTACATATCTAATTTTTGGATCCTTGAGGGAGGGGAACCAAGCGCCCCCCTCAGGGTCCTAAAATGTACAAGGGTAACCGCTGGCTTTATTATATTGATTGTATTTCATAACATGTACATGGTCTATATATTCTTCCTTCTGCAAATGGTTCCTTCGCGGATTCTTGGATATCGCTTCGCGGAAGCATCACGTAACTTGTGCGCTACATGTTTCTAGCAGCAGCAATCAGCAGTAAAGCAAGCAACCGTAGTAGTACGAGTACTAGTCGTAGCAGCAGCAACCCTAAAGCTCCCCAAAATAAGTCCGGCTAGTTACCCAAAACGCTATGCCGTAGACCAACCCTACCAAAAAACCCACCAACAAAAACAAAAAAAGCAGCCAGGAGGCCGGCCGCGCCAGCTTCCGCGAAGGTACCAGGGTCACAGTCCGTGCATCCGGAGACGCTCGTGAGGCCTTGTTTCTAGGTTACCCATAGGCCCCATAGTAGTTCCTTTTTGTGGCTTATATTTAGGATCACTGCTATGGGGCCATAGGTATATGGGACACAGGACTGGGTGAGTGGGGAGCTTGTAAGATCTAAAGCTGATTGGGTTTGGGTCTCAGGTTTAGGGTGTTAGGGCTGAGTTTAAGAGCTCTCGCTCTTGCTCGCCGTGTAGACCTATTTCAATATGTGTACTGTTGTGTAGCCCTCTCCTCTAACTCTTCGGCTTCTAGGATCCGGGGCATGACATGGGCCACATGGGCGTGCCGACCTCCTGGGAACTTTTGCGACGTACGTGCTTAAAGTATTTTCGTTGCTCGTTCGCGAAGCCCCGTTCGGTGCTGCTTGATGGGCGCACCTGACTTGCGTAAAGATCTGAGCTGTACCTTTGCGTTAATGGATTGCAGGATGTTCTGGGGAACTTGCCGGAGAACGAACTGCGAATCCCAAACCCCCCAGGTACCTACTCTATAGGGTATTAGAGCCCCTAGGGCCCTATATAGTAGGTACCTGGGGGGTTAGGGAAAGGCGGAGACAGTACGAACGGCAGACTGTCGCAGCCAGGATGCAAGAGCACCAGAGGTCGGGGGTGGAAGATCCACTTTTGGGAGTTGGAATTAGGGGGACCCTTGGGGATATAGACCCTCTCAATAAGGTCCCTTTTAAGAAAGCCAGAAGTAGGGTTCAGAAGGGTCTCCTTTTAAGGGCTCTCCCTTTTACTACCAGGAACTTTGGAGGTTGCAGCTGACGACATCATGCAATGCAACCAGCCGCCAAATGCACCAAGCCCATCATGGGCGTAATCAAACTAAATTTCAATGCTAGAAATGGCACCCCGCCATACTCCTGGCCTTCATCTGGGCTGTGACGGCCAGCGGGGCAGTCCTGCAGAAGTTTCCAGCACTCTCTGTTTTGGGGCTTTGGAGCTCAGGTTCCAGACTTAGTGTTTCGGCACTAGGGTCGAAAAGACTGCTTGGGGGCCAAACCACCCCAGAAATAAAGCCTGCTTTGGGGTTTAGGGTTTAGGGTCTCACACAATCATCCGAACCATCCTTAAGGAAGCGCGCTGACGAGCTAGGGTTCCAGTCTTATGTCAGGCTGGCTTTCGGGCTGGTTTCAATGCACGCATCCCTAACGAGGAGAATCGAACGCGACGTACTTCCATGTACATAAACAAATATAATATGGGCATCTGAGCTTCGAAGCATATGTGTATGTATGTAGTATGCATCTGCTTGTTGGCACCTCTGTAATGTACATGTATGTGCATGTGTATACATATACCCATGGTACATGTGTCTTTGCGTACATATGAACAGATGACAAAACATGCATATTATATATATATATATAATGTGTGTGTATGTGTATATATATATACACATGCATATACATATTTATATATATATATACACACATACATACACACACATATACACATGCACATGCATGCACGTAAGTATTTGATAGACATGCTTCTTGGAAATAGGTGCGAGCAGGAAGTTTCCTGACGGCTTAGGCAGAAAATGAGGGTGGCACCGCAGCTTCGGTCCTCGCAAGCCGCGCTTTCCGAAGACTGTCCGTCCTGCAGCAGACCAAACCGGGCAGTTGACGTTCCAATGCAACTCTACACGAATGGTCTTGAAATGCAAGACAACGTGACAGACAAAAGTTCAGAATCAAAAACTCAAAAGACATTAGTCAAGGAATCGTGCACTGCCAAACGGGTAAACACTGAGCCAGCTAAACCGCGCGGATTGCTCAACAACTCAACACTTTCGCCGAACCATGCAGGAGACATCAGCTGATTACCACCCTCAGTCCAGAATGCCGTATTTGCCAGCAGCGCAGGCGGTGCAGTTCTTAGACACCAGGCACAGCACCCATATAATCGGGAAGGGGGCGAGTTTATGTGCAAGCGAGGTTCGTAGGAACCCTGACATGCCGTATCACAAACAGCTCGCAGAGCCAACTGCCATTACGGCCAAGCTAGCACGTCGTGTTCTTCGGGCACTGAGAACCTATATGTCGTGGAAGGCTTTGCCTCTGGTGCTAGCCTAAACCTTGAACCCTAAACCCTAAACCTTAAACCTTAAACCCTAAACCTTAGACCCTAAACCCTAAACCCTACACCTTAAACCTTAAACCCCCCCCTCTATACCCTGGCTATGCACCGAAACCTTCGCCTTTCGGCTACTTACTTCGCAGCTTCGGCTTCTCAGGTGATCTAAGTGTCCTGCTGGGTTTGGGGTTTAGGGTTTAGGGACTCTTACCGTTTGGCAAAAAAGGATACAGGGAGGATCATGGGATTTAATAAGGTTAGACATACCTTACTTGAGGTTACAAGAATCTAAAAGTATAGCTATCGAACTTATAACTTATCACCCTGGTTACTAGGTCCTATGATCCTGTAAGTACTGAGCTTTCAGGTTGGAGAAACTGAGTTCGATGCTTACAGGCTTACTGCCAGTACAAGATTGAAAGCCTACTCGAACGCCTTCGTGTCGAAGTACACCGAGATCTAGACTGTATACATGACATGTGTACGTATATATATATATATATACATACATACATACATACATACATACATACATATACACTTACATGTACACAGCTTTCTCGAACCTCTATTTCAAACATTTCTATGTGTGCAGGTGCTTTGTCGGCGCCCAGCCGCAGCCGCGCCAGGGATGGATGAGAAGCGGCCTCTCGGACAGCCGACGCAGCCAGTCCGGAGATCGTTGACGATGAAACCTGCCTGCTTCAAAAACAACGGTTTAGGATATCTTTTTAATATAATTATGGATCTTACAAGGGCGTGTATAAGTTTAATTGAAGTAGAGGGGCAGATCTATCGGGCTGCATATAGGCTGCTTGGAAAGTCATAACTGAATCTTAGGGCCTCAGCTTCAGGGCCTTAAGTTTGTAAGCGGCTTTAGGAGAATTCGGGGCTCCGCCGGACAAGCCGAAGACGATCTCGCATCTTAACCTCCCCAACTACCTAGAACTGACATCTTCAGAGTGGGGCGAGCCTTTGTGGCTTCTGCCACAGACAAAACCTGCACAAACCTAGATTTTTGTTTGCGTGGCACAATGGTCACAAGCATTCATGGTCACTAAACAGTATCAGCGACGAATGCCGGGATATCCTTGTTCTCACAAGAGGGCTTTTACGGAACAGCAGCAACGGCAGTGACATGGATACCTCAGATCCCCGACTTAACTAGCATTCCCCCTTACTAGCATAAGAAAAGTTGAAATGCGGCTCATAGTGTCTTCAACCGACAAGTTGCAGCGGTTTCAGATGCGACGCGCAGCAAGGGAATTAGGTTTCCATCTCGGGGTCTCGCTTTTGCAGTACCATCGTACTCAGGCTAGCCCCTTCCCATAGGCCCTAAAGTAGTTCCTTTTGGGGTTCATATATAGAATCCTATAAGGTAATCCCAAAAAGGAACTATTACTATGGGGCCTATGGGTTAAAGGGACCTCTGACGGCTTAGGATCCACGAAGGCTGAAGGGGGAAAAAGTCATGTGTACGTCAAGGCAAACGGAACCTGTGCATGTATGCTAAACCTCAGCCTCACCCAAATATCCCGAAGGCCAGCAATGCAGAAGAATGTACGCAAAGAGGGAGGAATCGGATTCACAACACAGGTGTTACCACCTACAATGTCAATAACTCGTAAACGTCGCAAACCCTAAACCCTAAACCCCTAAACTCTAAACCCTAAACCCTGTGTGTTGCAGCTGGCCCTCAATGCTAGATTTCTGCACGCATTGCCCGGCCTCACACTGCGAGCAGGACTCCTGGATGCGGCTCGTGTGTGGGCGAAGCCCCGTTATACATATATATATATATATATCCATATATATATATGTTGTGATGTATACTTATATTCATATGTTTAGCTAGAGTTCGAATTCATATTTGTATTTGTTTATATTATGCTATGTTACATCCAAATTTTGCGTCGATCTCGCGCGGTAGTCACAAGATGCTAGCCACAAGCTGAGGTCATGGAGCCGCAGGCTTTCTTCGATCCTAAGCGTCCTTATAATGAGGACTATGGTCGGTGATAAGGACTCTCCTGTTCAGGGTTGAAAGTCTTGTCCTTTCTTCCTAAAATCCAACATGACGGACCTGCCGATGATCACTGTAGCGAGCGGGCTGACATTGTTCGCAGCCTCGGAAGTAGGGGATTGCAGTTTGGAATTGAGCGGCGGTGTGGACCAACACGCTCAAGCTCAAATCTCACGGGAGGGAATCATGCACGTCGGACGACCGGACGTTTACACTTGTCTGGCTTCTTCGCGTGCGGCGGATCTCTTCAGTTCCCCAAGATGGAATCCGTGCAAAATCCTGACTGTCTAACCATCGCGCAAAGACCACCAGCTTCTCAACCTCTTTCCGAGAACCCCCAAACACAGGGCTGACAACAACCGCTTCGATGGCTTCGGGGCTTCCAGCACCCGTGCTGGACTCTGCCGTTTGGCTTATAGAATTGTCCCACTTCAACAAGGAGTAAGCATTTGCCCAAATTGGGACAGGACCCAGGGTATAGAGTTACCCAAAACTCACACTCAGTCTTCCTACAGCCTCAGCCAGCACAAGACCATAAATTCGCACGCACGCGCACGAGCACATGCACATATGCATACATACGTACATATATGTATATATATATATATATATAACAATATATATATATATATATACACACACGCACAATCAACGGACACACACACACACACATGCGCGCATGCGCGCGCGCACGTAGGTGCACACACCCACCTCCCCCCAACTTTCGATGCAAGCCGCTATTTGGGCCGCTGTAGAAGCCGGCACCGCAATCGGAGCACTCCGTGGATCCCTCGAGCTGGAGGTTTAGGGATGTACGATGATTGAGGGTGCAGGGGAGGTGCCTGAATGTTACCTTCCAAAATCGAAGGCCTCGAGTGCAGACAGCTTCGACAGTTTTGGCATTGGTTGTCGCATCATATCATAACGTATATTTCGAGTATATGAGAGTATGATCTGCGGCTAGGGAGTCTACTTATCGGCATTGATTTCCAATCAAGGAGTGGGGAGACCCCCAAGGGGCCTCCATGCTCATCTGGCCAGGGTCGCAGTCTTCACAAGCAGTGGATCCAGACCTGCAGAGATTTGCAAACCTCTGACTGGTTTAGGGTTTAGGGTTCAGGCTGTAGTCTCATTCTTCTGCAGCCTTGCAACTGGATCAGGGCAGCAGGATCAACATTAGATAAGCCTACATCCATCTATGACCTACTTGTATCTCAACCTTGAACACTGAGTCTTTGCACCTGGCTACCTCTACAAGCTAATCACAAGGCCGTGGTCGGAGGCAAGGCACCATGCAGGTTCACTATAGGGGCCTCGAATAAGTACCTATACTATGTTGGGGGGTCCTGATTATATTTATAGCATTATATACCCGAAGACCCTACTCTAAGTATTATAAGGCCCCTATAATTTACACCAAAAACCCTACTCTAAATATTATAAGACCCCTATAATTTACACCAAAAACCCTACTCTAAATATTATAAGGCCCCTATAATTTACCCCAAAACCCTACTCTAAATATTATAAGGCCCTTATACTTTACCCCAAAACCCTACTCTAAATATTATAAGGCCCTTATACTTTACCCCAAAACCCTACTCTAAATATTGAGGCCCCTATCTTAGCTATACCCTAAACCCTAAATCCCAAACCCTAAACCCTTAAGAACCCTAAACCCTAAATCCCAAACCCTAAACCCTTAAACGCCGAACCCCTACCCAGAGGTTCTAGATGCGAGCCCTACTCCGACAGCAGCTTCCGGAGGTCTGTCGTTAGGCTCTTGGGGTCTTTAGGGCTTTTGGGGTTTTATAGCTCTTTTGGGGCCTTTAGGGTTTAGGGTTTAGGTTAGGGCTTTAGGGTGTTACGGCTCTTTTGGGGCCTTTGGGGCTTTAGGGTTTTATGGAAATTTTGGGGTCTTTTTTGGGCTTTAGGCTTTTATGGCTCTTTTGGGGTCTTTAGGGCTTTAGGGTTTTATGGCTCTTTTGGGGTCTTTTGGGCTTTAGGGTTTTTATGGCTCTTTTTTGGGTCTTTTGGGCTTTTTAGAGTTAAGGCCACAAAAAGACTGACTTTTCATCCAAGCGTCTGGTTGGTGAAGGTCTTCACAGGGCAGTTTGCGCACCTTGCCAGCTGCGGCAAGCCGAGAGGAAGCTCTTGGCCCTACATTGCCCTAACCCCCAGGTACCTACTATATAGGGCCCTAGGGGCTCTAGTACCCTATATAGTAGGTACCTTGGGGGTTAGGGTTGCAAATCCATGGCTCTTGCTCAAACTCTTGCGAATCGGTAGCACGAGGTCAAAAGAGATTGATGTGTAAATGTCCTTGGGGAATCTGACAGAAGGTGCCGTCTTGGCCGTAACTATTGGCGATAGCAGGGACCGTCAAGGTGATCACCCCTGAAGTCTCAGTCAAGGAACAGCAGGGATGTGTGTGCACCGAAGAGGTCGTGGAATCGGCCCGGATCACAGCCCAGGCAGGTGTCCACGGACGTTGCCTGAAACTAGGAAAAGTTCAGGGTTCGGGTCCAGGGTTTGGGGGGGTGCGGTCGGAGTGTCGGGTATTCGTCGGGTAAGGTTAGCAATCAGTCCGTGAACAGAGGAACACTTCTTAGCAAATCGGAACAATCAAGACCAGCTCAGCAATTGAAGGAGGCAGTATAGAAACTGGAAAGCACTGTATGCACCACGGCCCGGAGCATCTGTGAAAGATGGACCCACCACTGGCAAAGGTTTAGGGTTTAGGGCTTAGGGGTTTAAGCAGTCCGGAACAAGTTGTGGATTCGCTGGCTTCGCAGTCTCAGCTTGTTGCAGCCATGCAGGACAAGCCTCTGGAAGAATCAGAACAGGCTAAGGGCTTAAGCGAATAAGCAGCACATACCAAAGTCCCAAAGTTCGATATGACGGACCGCTGTCCCCAAGGTTTGAACCCTTCGGCGATGTTCGTCTGTGCCACGGCTCTAGCCACATCAGGACATAATGCCCATCTAGGGCTTTAGGGGTTCAGGAGCAACCATCTACACAATTTCATTACATCTCATTCTTCTTACTATGCAGTGCAACAACTTGTGGGTCGTTTCGCCTCCACAGCCGCGCTCCATCTACCAGGCGTGCAATTGAAACCTTGGGCTCGGAAGCACGTCTTCCATGCATCATAATGGGTAGTTCTCTAAATTAGGGTCCGTTTTTTGGGTCCCCAATATAGCAACAGGACCCCTAAAAGGGATCCTAGTTTAGAGAACTACCCATATGAGAACCACAGTAATTGGCGCAACAAACACACGAAGACGAGTCATACGAGTAATGCTAGTAATAGTACATGGCCTTAAGCTCTAAGCTTCTGCACAGCTACCAGTGGGTCGACGGGATCTTAAATTGAGCTGCGCGTCGAAACTACCAAGCGTTTGTCCGTGGCAGCTGAGATCTTCATCAGCATCTATCCCAGGCAGTCAGTTCTCATAGTTCTCGTTATTAACGGGAATTCAGAACATCTGCGTAGCAGAGCAAAGAAACTTTTCTGCAAGCAGCACTCATATACCTTTTCGATTAACACTTTCACAAACGGGAGCCTCACTGAAACCTAAGTTCTGAGGACTCCTTCTACGAGGGGCCTATGCCATCACGGGCCTACAGTGCGCAGAGGCAGAGGATCAGGGGGGTTGTATAAAGGAGCACGGCTGGCTGCAAAACACATCGTCCATGAGTCGCCAGGGCGCCTCCTCCACTTGCTGGAGTGAGTGCGACGGAGAGCGAGCGAGGGGAGAGAGAGCGAGAGATAGATAGATGGATGGATAGATAGATGGATGGATAGATAGATAGATGGATGGATGGATAGATAGATAGGTAGATAGATAGAGCGGGAGAGAGAGAGAGAGAGAGAGAGCCACAGAGAAGGGGAGAACGGGAAAGAACGCAACAGAGCGTATACAAATCGGAAGTCGGACACAACCAGCCACTGCGAGAGCACTGAAGGCAAGAGGCAGGCTTCCAGCCCCTCCACACCCCAGCGCCCAGGCGGACACAACCTGCAAATTGCGATCCAGTTTCTGGCTTGGTCTATGAGTTATTGTAAGGGCTTCAAAATCAGAATAAGGTTTCGGGCTCCTTAATTGTATACCTATATAAGACTTAATTAATTACAATAAGGAACCCAAACAAATGGCATCGGCAACCATAGAATTATTCAGGCTTGTACGTTACAGGTCTGGACAATTTTCAGTTTGCCAAGGGCCCTTCCAGGCGTGGTCTGCAGGGCGATTTGAACTACAAACACCGGACGTCTGGTTCCAATTCCTTGGTCTACAACCCTAAACCCTAAAACCCTAAAACCTTCCAAACAAGGAACCTGGATTGTGTAACTGCTTCGAGGATTTATAAGAACTTTTGCACAAACATGTTCTGAAGCCCTGGAGTAAGCCGACTGCAAAAGGCATGTACCACAAGCAAAATGGAGATACCTTCTTTTCTAAGCAGGGTTTAGGGTTAGTGTTAGAAAATTACGATGATTTTCCAAGCCCCGAACTCCAAAATTGGAAAGTAGCTCCTCGAAATATGCCACGACATCTTGAACCAATTGAATGCTACAAGCTCAAAGTCATGTCGCACACACCCTAAACCCTAAACCCTAAACCCTAAACCCTAATCCCTAAACTCCACAAGTCTCTGCGACATAAGCCATGTAAGCCCTAAAGCATCCTAAACTCTCGACGCTGGGGGCCTTATCACGCCAAAACTAGGATGCCCAGTAACCTAGGATGAAAAAAGGCCTCCCTTTTTTGGGGTATTGAAGACCTTCCTAGGGAACCTAAGACTTCCAAAAGGGGAAAAGAGCCCACTGGGAGACGCAGAAAAAGCAAACCCTAAACCCTAAACCCTAAACCCAAGTGATGCGCAGGAGCCTGGGAGTTTCCGGAAACCCAGCGAACCCATAAACCTTAGGGCTGCGGGGCTTTCGGGTCCCTGATCTCATAAGCCCTGCCTAGATATATGGTAACCCAAAAATAAAGGACCTGAGACTCTGGGACTAGGTAGACCCCAAACCCTAAACATAATCGAACAGCCCCAATCCCTAATCTAGTAGACTTCGAATCATTATCTAATCGCCCAAATCCCTAATCTAGTGGACTTCGAATCATTATCTAATCGCCCAAATCCCTAATCTAGTGGACTTCGAATCATTATCTAGTCGCCCAAATCCCTAATCTAATCGACTTCGAATCATAATCGAATCGCCCAAATCCCTGATTTAATGGACTTCGAATCATAATCGAATCGCCCAAATCCCTAATTTAATCGACTTAGAATCTAGAGTTCTGTCCCCGTGGCGTGCAGTTCTCCTCACTGTTGGCCCCTTCAAAGGTGCCGAAGCGACCCGCAGAGCCTTTGCAAACGGACTTTTCAAGCAAGGTTGGACAGGAACTGTGTGTGTGTATATATATATATAAGTATATCTATATACATATATGTATATATATATATATACATATATATATATATATATGTATACATATATATATATATATATGTACCTCTGTGTGTATGTGTGTGTATGCATGTACATACGCATATATATATATATGTATACACACACATAACAATTTTGTTGGTTCTAATACATATGATATACTGGATCTCCTAATCTTGAAGAGGTAACGGACAGATGGATTCAGGAAAATGTTAGTTAGGGAGTTTGGAGCTTCGGGATATTACCCACGGACATCGAAAGCAAGCAGGGTGAGGACTGGGCTCTCGGGTTCAGGAGTTCACGTGGTCGCGGAACAGACTGAGGGCTTCAGGATCAGATATTGCAGGTCGAGGTGTTGGCACCCTAAAACCTCACCCAAGACTAGATCCCCAGAGCTCTTAAACTTGGCCTCATCATTAGGCATCCTTCGCTGGATCCTCTTGTTGATGGCTTAAACTCCGCTGGATGTGCTAGAATAGAAGACTAGCGAGTTCAAGGCAGGGGCTTGTCAAGTCGATGAACAGCAAACCACAAGAACCTGCCTGCTGCGAAGGTCGAGGACAACTGTCATTAATGCTGTGGTGTGTAAAACGGTCAAAAAGCGCCGTCTGCAACCCCTGTAAACGTCCGGCCAGTTCTGCGTGCTTGCCGCATATTCAAGATTTATGGAAGCTCACGCTGACGTTCCTTGCCGCTGCCGAGTCCGCAAGAAATCCTCCCCGTATGCCCGTGTCCCTCTCCTTCTGCAAAGCAAGGAGCAATTCTTGCACAAGTCCTGGAGGATCATCGGTCGATGGTGCGTTGGGGCTTGTGCATCCCAAGTTGCTTGTTGCCATGCATGCCTGTATACCGACAAAGACACGAATAAACAGTCCATTCAGGTTTCATGTCAGACCTCGTGTCGAAATCGTCTGTCTCTCTCTCTCTCTGTCCGGTTTTCGCTGCTGCAATGGTTCCGTTTCTGTTTTGCTTTCGGGCATCTGGGCTCATCACCAATTATATATCTACGAAACTTAAAAGCTACTCTTACAAATGTATGTTGAACTTTCCCACCCAACTCTCCAAGCCCGATTCCGCACAACCCGCTCCCCGTCCCTTAAATCAACGCCTCACTTCGTAGACGCCGTGCCTATGCAATAGCCCTTTACGGGGTATGTCCTAGTAGCCGTAGTAGACCCGGAACTCGCAAAATGGTACCCCGAATGTCCAGCCACCGCCGTGTCTGCAATCGCCTTTGGTCTCCATCTTCTTGGCGTCAACTAAACTCTTACTGCTTACTGCTCCTCGCTGGCTCCCGTCGCATTGCTCCATTGCCCCGCCTCGGAATAGACATGTGGAAGGCCATTCTGACAGCTGTGGATCCAACGTGTGGGGTCGTATTCGAGGATGGTTCGCTTTGCGTTTTGTTCTGGGCATGGAAATAACCTGTATAATTATTCTAGCTCTCTTGGATTACTAATGATCATGTTACGCATTGTGACGCTGGAGCTGAAGGAGGAGTCAAGTGCTTCCTCGGCAACGAACCCGGGCCCTCTTGGTCAAAGAAAACTGGACAAGAAGAGGATTCAGTGAACAAACTATAAAGTGGATGCAAAGGCATCGTAAAGTAGGTGAAAAGCCCCGGAGCTCGCCGCACTCGGCTTATAGTTATAGGACCGTAGGGTACACAGCACGAACCCGGTACACTTCTTTCGAATCCCACCGGTTGCGGAGTTCCCCGGCTCCACGCTCATGAAGCATTAGACCATACTGTAGCATGGTGAACATGGTAGGTTCACGCACGGGTTTCAGATTTCTTATAAAGGTTTCCCCGCCAAGCTGCTGAGAAAGTGCAAGCCCCTCGTAAACAAACTCTAAAAAAAAACAAAGCAAACCCTGCCAGAAAACTTCCACACACAGACACCTCATGTCAAAAGCGGCATCTACCCAAAACCCCTAAACCCAAAACCCCTAAACCCCAAACCCCAGACCCCAGACCCCAAAACCCTAAAACCCTAAAACCCTAAACCCCTAAACCCAAAACCCAAAACCCCTAAACCCCTAAACCCAAAACCCCAAAACCCTAAACCCTAAACCTCCTTGTTCCTCAGGGCTCGAGCCATGCAGTCGATGCAGCGCGTCGCCCCGAGGACGTCGCTCCAAGTCCCTTCGAGGCCTCAGCGTCTCGGCATTTTGGGTCTGGTCGGATTTAGGGTTTAGGGTTTAGGGTTTAAGGGTTGAGGGTTTAGGGTTTTAGGGTTTTAGGGTTTAGGGTTTTGGGTCGAGTTTTTTGGGGGTTTAGGGTTTAGGGCTTTTGGGGTTTCGGCTCTCACCCAGCGAGACGAAGCGGTGCACTGTCAATGCTGGCTGCACCAGTAGCGGATTGCAGGGATGCGATGCTGGATATGTAAATCTAAATCGCGCAAGCCTCCACATGCAAATACGCATTTGACATGTATGTATGCATGCATGCAATGTCCGGCGCATGTGTGTGTGTGTGTGTCTGTATATATCTGTGTATGTATATATATATATATATATGTATGTGTGCGCGTGTGTGTGTCCGGTAGGCTAAGCCGACAAAAGAAGCATGAAACCCATATAAGTGCATCTTACAGTTTGCGGCATGTCCCAGAAAACCGCACAGGACATGTCCAAGTTGCAAAGCGTGCAAGAGCCAAGCTCGCTGCCACCCACGGAGACCTCACAAGATCCCGGCCACACGAGATACTAGAACATGCACTAATCATATAATATACGATCATATACTTGATGTACGATGTACTATCATAGGCTATAATTCTAGGATGTACTATGATAGACTATGGTTCTCATGTACCAAAATATGCTATAGCTATGATGTGCTAGCATCTGCCCGCGGAGATGTCGCAGGGTCCTAGAAAGCAGTCACACACCCAACAACCGCAGACAGTCCTGCAATGCGATCCACCATTGTTTTCGAACTAGTGATAAAGCTGATTCTAGGTGGTGTGAGTTCTGAGCAGTAGTCGTACTTGTTGTTGTGGTTGTTGTGGTCCGCCCAAATCCTGTAAGCGAAACTTGCCATGGTTTGGAGGGCATGCTGGCCACCCTGCCTTCAATATCCTGCATGCAACTAAACCCACGATCAGTCCCGACCCTGATGCCTAGTAGTTGTCGTCGTCGTCGTCGTCGTCGCAGCAGTAGCAGTAGCAGTAGCAGTAGCAGTAGCAGTAGCAGTAGCAGTAGAGGTGGCCGCAGCAGTAGCACTAGCGGTACAGTAGCAGAAGCAGCAGCAGCAGCAGCGGCAGCAGAAGTAGCATCGTTACCAGTCGTAGTAGCAGTAGCAATGCAGCAGCGGTAACAAAGGTACTCTGAGACTGTAATACTGCTATATACTGCAATAATATCGCGGTGTAGAAAGTAGCTCCTGCTCAAGTCTGGATTCGCAACATTTCTGCAACGAATCTAGAGCACTGACCGATCGCTCGAAGAGCTGTGGCAGAGATGCGCCCTCAGTTGCAGGTCCAGGGGCCGAGAAACGTCCAAGTGGGCAAGCCTCGACACGATGGTGTGGGAAGGCTCGCGGCTGTTTCGACGAGGGGTGGTGAGCTTCAGCGGGTGGCCTCTGTCAGCACGTCCACAATTGAGGACTTTGGGCTTCCGATTGAGGAGGTTTGGCTGCTGCAGGTTTAGAGGGTGTGTGTCTTTGGGAAGGCGCAGGCAAGCTCCGGACAGATGTCGTGGGCATGGATACCTTGAACACCCCGGCCCTAAAAGGAGAGCACCCGTCCGAGAACTACCAACATCGGTACCCGAGTACCTCAGTAAGTAGACTCTGTCTATGTAGTATTATTAGCACTCGCACTCGACAAGCAGGCGAGGGTTTGGGAGTTCAGGGTAGCTTCAAAAGTCTCTATGTAGTATACACTCCTCCCTGTACACGTGCATTCGCTGTGTACGTAGGCATGTGTATGTATAGAGGTCTGTATGAATACACAGGTACCACCAGCAACAGCACGCACACACACACACACCCACATCCAGCAGGAAAGTGTGAGCTATCTATGTCTGTGCATATGTAGAAATATCTGTGTACGCAAACATACATATTTATACACATATATATATATATAAATAAATATATATATATATATACATATGTTTCCATAGGTAGACCAATCGTAATAGACTTTGATCAACTGACCAATGAACAGTCGCACACTTCTTGCTGAACCATAGAAACACACTTCGCGAGCCGGCCTGGCAGGTGGCATTATCCGCCGCCGCAGCCGCTGCACTCCAAGTGCCTGCTTTTGCGTGGCTTGAGGGTTTGCAGGCCGCGGCCTCTCAAGGTGTTCAGGTTTAGCAACACGAAGCCTATAAACCACATAAATAAATGTATATATATATATATATACATATGTATATATATATATATACATATGTATATATATATATATGCATGCGCATATATATATATATATATATACATATGTATATATATATATATATATATTTAGTCATACAGAGTCACGACCAGCAAGCCGGAAGCCTGAACACCGAAATCCACAAACCCTGACACGCCGGGTGCGTCGTGTAACAGGAACCCGTTTAACTGAAACCATTTCGGCAGGTCGCAACCGGAACGGCGGTTAGTAGAAACAGGGACCGCCTGGGCACAGTAACAGGAACTGTCCTGGGAACCGAAACCAGGCTGGAAGTCTTGGAGGAAGTCTTGTCAGGGGGGACCGGTTTTTCGGTCCCCCTCTTCGACACCATTAAAAGCATTCTACTGACGGCTATGTTTCGTTCAGTAGCTGTATGCTCCCCGGTGTTTCCTGTTACAGGGCGCTGGCCGGGGCTGTTACGGGAACCCGTGGTTTCTGTCACGGAAACCCTGATGGTTCCTGTTACGGGTTCCCATTACGGGCAACCTGTTCCCTTTACGGCCATCCCTCCTGACACGCCTGGGCCACAGTCTTCGCAGACTGTCGCACCGAAGATCTGGCTGTAGCGGCCAGGGGCGCAAGGCTGGCACTGAGCCTCAAAGGCTCATGGTTTGTGACAGGATAAGACGGTAGGCAATGGTTGCAGCAGCAACGGCTGTGACATCGAAGACAGCCTCATCGCCGTCATTCTTCCTCTTTCTCTCAGCATCATTCTGTCTAGTAGAATCTCGAGTACAAAAACTGTCGACTATTCTCACTGGTTGTCTGCAGACAGTTCTTGATGCTTGCAACCACCCCGCCGTCTCGGCAATCACTGCGATTGGTTTACAAATATGGCGACACCGCTACTACATTAGCAAATGCCACACGGAAACGGAACAGTACTGACTGTAATGACACTACTTACCATAGCAAGACAAAGAACACTGCTGAGCACATGACACTCTTGATATCAAAAAGAAAAATGCAGCACTGATGAACATAGAAGAAGCAAGAACAATGGCCAAATGTGTGAACTGTTGGCTTGAGTGGAGCATTGGATTCTCTCGCTTCATGTCGAAACCGTTAATGTAGGGGCCTCAATAATTAGAAGAGGGTTTTGGGGGCTCCTTATTCTAACTATAGTACAATATACCCCAAACCCTATTCTAGTTATTAAGGCCCCTATATTATCGCCTGGCCTGGTGCAACCTCTTCCACATTTCACCTTCGGGCAAACACATCATGGTGAGCTTGTCCTTCGCTTGGCCTGTCGTGATCCGAAAACGACGGAGAGCGGTGACGAAGCCACGGTGTGATACAAACTCGGAAATGCCAGACACGTTGAAGCACTTACTTTCTGCCTTCACGGCCTGCTGCGTGCCGGTTAAGGTTTAGGGTTTAGGGTTTAGGGCTGACAGGCCGCATACGATCCGTTCCCGAAAACCTTGACTCTGCTGACACAGCCGTGGATCTGGATCTGCGACAAGCATCCTGCGTCTGTGTGAAGATGACAGAGGTAACCGAGCCCTTCATCCAGGAGCTTGTTTTCAGGTCTCTGCTACCCAGAGGCCCTAAAGTAGATCCTTTTTGGGGCTCATGTTTAGAACCCTATAAGGTAACCCCAAAAAGGAACTACTTTATGGCCTGTGGGTAACCCTACTGGATTAAACCCCGCACAGTACCCCGCCTGTACGTGGCCCGAAACCCTAAACTCTAAACCCACCCTGAAGCAGAGTTCGCATCGTGCAGGCAGGCGGCCGCGCTTGTGGCTGCAGGAATCACACTGAACCTGTCGATTGTAGTTCTGTAGTAGTAGTAGTAGTAGTAGAAGAAGTTGTAGAAGTAGAAGTTGTTGTTGTTCTTGTCGCGTTTGCGGTTGCTGTTGCTGCCGTTGCTGTTGCTGTGGGCATTGTTGGTGTTGTTGTTGCTGTTTGTTTGCTTGGCTGCTTGTTTGCTTGAGTGTTTGTAGGCTTGTTTGTTTTTGTGTTTGCTTGCTTACTTGCTCGTTTACTGGCTTGTTTGATTGTTTGTTTGTTGGATAGTTTGTGTGTGTGTGTGTGTGTTTTTGTTTGTGTGTGTGTGTGTTGTCTCTCTCTCTCTCTCTGTGTGTGTGTGTGTTTTTGTTTGTGTGTGTGGGTTGTCTCTGTGTGTGTGTGTGCGTGTGTTTTGTTTGTGTGTGTGTGTGTTGTCTCTGTGTGTGTGTGTGTGTCTGTGTGTGTGTGTGCTTGTGCTTGTGTTTGTTGGTTTGTTGCTTTGTTGGTGTGTTTGTTTGTTTGTTTGCTTGCTTGCTTGCTTGCTTGTTTGTTTGTTTGTTTGTTTGTTTGTTTGTTTGTTTTGTTTGTGTTGCTGTTTGCTTGCTTGTTTGTGGTATGTATGTTTGATACTGATTGTGTTATTCGTTGATGTTGTAGCTATTGTTGCTGCTGCTGTGGCTGCTGTTATAATTGTTGTGGTTGCTAATGCTGCTCCAATGTTGATGTTGTTATGCTGTAAGAGATACACCTGCTAAAGGCAAGAATGAGCACACCATTGCTATGTCTGCTGCTCTACTCGTTGCCGCTGGCATTTGTCATATTATCGATGCAGCACATAGTCGTTGAGTCCTGGACCCTCGCGGTTCCTGAGTTTTTGAACCCTGGATAGGGTTTTGAGGCTTCCGTAGTATAATCATATGATATAAATATACCCCAAGCCCTATTCTAATTATCAAGGCCCCTATGTTCGGCTTTCAGGATGCCTTGCGATGCAGGGCCTTGGGCTCCCGCATCCCAAAGACCCGGGCCGCTCGACTGCTCCGCTGTCGAAGCGAAGACAACTGCAAAGAAGCTCTAATGTAGGGGCCTAAATCATTACCTATACTATTTTCGGGGTACCTTAATATATTTATGGTATACTGGGTCCCCAAAAACCCTATTCTAATTATTAAGGTCCCTACATTACACAAGGTCTCTCACCGAAGCTCTAAACTTTAGAACAATTACCACTTCTGTTTGGCTCCGCCGCAAGTCTTTGTGTATTCTCGCATCTACGTTTTGGGGGTTTAAGGCTTCAGGCTTTTGCGGATTAAGCTTCAGAGTGTCAGTGTAACCCTAAACCCTAAACCCTAAACCCTAAACCCTAAACCTTAACCTTTAGGCATTGTTCACGGCTGCCTGGAAAAGCCGAAAGAAGATGTTGAGCCCAGAAGCGCTCTTTGTCAGGTAATCAGGGGCCTTAACAAATAGAATAGGGTCTCGGGGTATACTCTACGATGATTATAATAAGGAACCCCCAACATAATATAATAGGTAATTATTGAGGCCCCTAGATTATCTCTACAACTTACAACTGGCCTGCTAAAACCCTGCAGCAAACCTTTCGAAACCCTTTCAGCTGTAAGGCAGACCCTAAACCCTAAACCCTAAACCCAGGCTGCCTTCCTGGCACGCAGGCATCGCAAGTGCCCGAGGTGTTTGCCCCGATGGCGGCACTGTAACGACCAGCCTGGCGCACAGCAGAAGTTAGGCCTCGCTTGGGGACTTTAGGGCTCGAGGGCTTGAGGGTGCTTTCCTGTTGGGGGTAGCATTTCCGCTTCAGGGTTTTTGGGGGGGAGCCGTTTCCGGGTTAGGAAATCAGAAATGCTGGGGAAGATATGGTTAGAGTGCAGTACGGGGATTTTTCCTCAGCTTTCAAGATTCCAGGCTTGCAACAACAACCCTAAACCCTTCTGCATCCAGGCCTATTGCGACTGCCGGGAAACCTACATCTGTGAGACTGAATTTGATGGGGCTTGGGGTTTCCAGCGTCTGTCGAAGCGTGCCTTTTTCCTACACTACGCTGCCATGGCAGGCGATTCGAAAGGGTGATGGTCTTGGATTTTCAAGTTCGTAGTAACGGGTAGCTCTTACTCACAGCCGGGATCATGGAAAGAAGAAGAACGGGAACGTCAACACAAGAAGGGAATACTAGCAGCAACGAAAGAAAACAGCATTGTACTAATATGACAATATATACAAGACAATTGATATAGCGATACGGTAATATACTCTTAGTAGACTGGAATACCACCAACAGGCCTTTTCCAGGCGTGCAAACGTTAGAGCTCAGGTCTTGCCAAGCAATAGCATTCATGTTGCCGAAGTTGCCGCTGCTTGCGACAATCAAGATGCTTGCATGTGCGTGTGTGCGTGTGCGCATATGTATATATATATATGCTACACCATGTATATATATATATATATATATACATATGTCTTGCAGACGTTGACAGCATCCACGTGCTTTGGTCTACACGCCAACACATTCACCAACAAACGCAGGCTTCGCAGAGTTTCAGCTTGCAGCTCACAAGTCGATTGAGGATTCCGAGCAAAATCATGACCCAGACCCCCAAAAGGATC
>CAJNDV010031216.1:15842-39359 GCA_905221635.1 Symbiodinium sp. CCMP2456 | reverse complement strand
TAAACCCTAAACCCTAAAAAGGAGCTCCTAGTACTCAATGGTGTATGCGACGTAGCAGGTTAGGCTAAGCTGCGTTACACTTGCCGTGAGCCGTGAACCAGAGATAGGCTAGGTACAACTCCTACCTGAACCTTTCTTGCTTCGCCCCCTGAGCATTATATGAACTTAGGATATGACTAAGACTCCTTGATTGCGAAACCCTGTCTTGAAGGTGTTGCATATTGGGATCTCCTTTGTGTCCGTATTGTAAATAGGGCACGCGCCGTTCCGGCGGCAAAGCCGCACTTGGCAGTGCTAGCATGGTTTAGGCTTTAGGGTTTAAAAGTTTACGGTTCAGGGACCGACGTTGAAGGGCCTGCAGGAATACAGCAAGCTAAATCGGTACCCCTGCCTCCTCTGGCGTCTCGCTGTTGGAAAGACATCACGTGCTGTAACAATGCTCAGCACCCCAGGCCACGATAATTATCTGAAGCTTGGCGACGGATTTTTTTGATCCGCGCCGCCATCGCCGCCGTAATGGCCGAGGGCGGCGAAGACGAGGACGCGGATGCCATGTCGACGTCGAGACCCGGGATAAATCTGAAAATCCACGCTAGTTGGAGATCATGACCTTGTCGCTCATGATACACCGACCGGCTGACGTCATCGCCCAATCTCCCTTCCACATCACGCATTAGGAAGTGCACGTTTTCACTGATATTGACTGTTAATGTGGGGGCCTCAACCATTACCAATACGTACTATTTTGGAGGTTCCATGTTACAAATATAGCATCATGTTACCCAAAAACGCAATGTAGCTAAGGACCTAACCCTACAGTAGACCTTGTGAGGCTCAGATTCGCACTTTCGCTAAACTTTCCCTGAACCACCCCAAAACGGTACCACGTACTGAGAGGCCATAGAATCTAAAGCTAAGAGAAGATAAATCAACTAAATCAAAGCAACAGACAGACACACGCACAAAAAACACACACACAGATCAATCAACAACGCAAAACAGATGTCCTTCTGCTGGCAGCTCACCGGCCCTCGTCCGCAGAAGCTCTGCGACCTTGCCCAACAAGACGCACACTTTGAAGCCCTTCACGGGGCTTTTCGGGTGGAGGCCAAGGGCGCGTCAAGGCCTCCTAAACCCTAAACCCTAAACCCTAAACCGTTTCACAAGGTCTTGTTGGGTTTGGGAGTTGCAGGCCCTCCAAGGAGCTTTATGAGGCTTAACGTAGGGGCCTTAATGATTAGAATAAGGTTTTGGGGCCCATTATACTACAATTATAATAAGGAACCCCCAAACAGAGGCCCTCCGAGGAGCTTGATGAGGTTTACAGTACCTTCACCCACCAGAACCACCTTTTGTGTAGGGCTTTCTAGGAATCCCATATTAGGGTTTATAATAAGAACGTACAAGAAACTGGGTTTTGGTAGGTTAAGGTAGAGTTTAGGGTTTAAAGCCCTCAAGGTAAATCTGCTAAATACCGCACCACACAATGAATGCCAACTTACATTTTAGGGTAGAGCGTTTCCCACTCACTAAACCCTGTATCAGAACCCTACTTAGTCTACTTCATATGGGTAGTTCTCGAAATTACGGTCTATCAAAGTTTGAGCGGGTCGCAGAGCACCTGGGGGAATGAGTTATTGGAAGGGTTAGGGTTTAGGGTTTAGAATTTAGAGTTTAGGGTTTACATTGGGGTTCAGGGCTTAGGGTTGAAAGGGGCTTGTATTACTGAAGCTGCATAGGGCTTGAATGCTTTTTGCAGAACCAACTTTATGGCTAGGACCCCGCAATAAGAAAACGGCTACTCCATTCACTATATTCTAGGGTCGATATCGGGTGTACAAATATACGGGAATAATACTAGCCACTCAGACTCCAGTTTCGAAGACCCTAGAATTTGGGAGCTAGACTGCAACAAGCTGATCCAGAGCCTTAGCTCCTTCCCGAAATTCAGGCACCGTCAGCGTGGCACAAAGCCTTGATGCTCTGCTTCTGCGATGTGAGGCCAGACTGGATGATGGCACGGGCAAGAGTCCGATGTGCCCGAAACCACGCGGGTGATAGCGGTCTTCCACGCGACTACCACCCCAGCTGCCTGGGCCCGATCGATGGGAAAGGAATCCTTGAGCATCTTCTTCAGATCCGCCTCGGCCGGACCTATGGCTGTAATGCCGGGGCCTTAAGAATTCGAATAGTTGTTGTTGTTGTTGTTGTTTTTTTTTTTGGAGGGGGGCGGGGGGGGCGGGGGAGGGGATATTATACCATACTTATCATAAGGAGCCCACAGAATTATATAGGTAATTACCCTAAACCCTAAACCCTAAACCCTAAACCCTAAACCCTAAACGCCCCTATAGTATGCACTGGCAGGGACGGAACTCCTGCGGCCAAAGGCTTTTAGATGGCCTTACAGCGTCCGCAGCGATGCCCGCATTAGGATAGTTCTTTAAATTAGGGTCCCTTTTTGGGGTTTAGGGTTTAGGGTTTAGGGTTTAGGGTTGTAATTTAGGGTCCCTTTTTAAGTCCCCAATATAGTACGGCACCCTTATAAAAAGGACCCTAAACGGGACCCTAATTTAGAGAACTACCAATTAGCAGACGAGGGTTGTTGGAGTTTCTGCGCCACCTCTACCTTCAGAAAACCCGAGGAATGCCCTGAACTAACGAGCCCGGACAAATATATAGTTGTCTAGGGTTTAGGGTTTAGGGTTTAGGGTTTGGAGTTTAGGGTTTATGGTTCAGGGTTTAGGGTTTAGGGTTGCTAATCATTCCGGGCCTTGCTACCTTGGCCCCAACTCTTTCAAAGCAGGCGCCATGGCTTCCGTATTAGTGGCAGGGGCAGGTCATTGCCTCTGTACCCTAAACCCTAAACCCTAAACCCAAAACCCTAAAACCCTATATAAGGAGATTTTCGCACGAAAAGAAAACTTGCCTTCGGTCCATTCAAGGCCGAGGTGTTTCGAACAACTACCACAGGCATTGTTCGACGTAGGGTTTAGGGTTTAGGGTTTAGGGTTTAGGGTTTAGGGTTTAGGGTTTAGGGTTTAGGGTTTAGGCTTCAAGGGAAACCCAACTCCCTTCTTACATCTAAGGCTCAGGCCTTCACTTCCAGGCACGGGTCCTCTGCGCTAAACCCAAGACCCTGAACACTGCCACCACATGCAGGAAAGTGTCGAGCTTAGGCACAGGATTTAGAATTTGGGGGGTTCAGGATTTAGGTCGTGAGGTTTAGGGCTTGTTAGGGTTTAGGGTTTATAGGGTTTAGGGTTTAGGGTTTAGGGTTTAGGGTTTAGGGTTTAGGGTTTAGGGTTTAGGGCTTACGCTTTAGGGTATAGGGTTCGCTCTAGAGCCTCCATATTCCTACACCCTCGAGACCCCAACCACTAAACGAGTCACTGACCCAGAGAGCCCAGTTCTGCTTCAGTAAAAAATATACAACGAGTCCTAGTCAGAACTCCACCGTGATTTGCTACTCCTGAGTTTGAGGAAACCTCATAAACATCGTCCGAACCTTATCAAACCAAACCAAACCACTAAACCCCAAACCACTAACAATCCCAAACCACTAAGGACCCTAAAACTTTCAACCTCTAAACCCTAAACCCTGAACCCCTAAACCCTAAACCGTAAACCCCTTAACCCCTCAATCCCTAAACCCTAAACCCCTAAAGCCCCAAGAAGCTCAGTCTCCTGGCCCAAACAAGTTAATTTTTTTCTTTTAGTAGGGGGTTTAATATACCAAAAGGCTTAAAGTTTACCTACTGGGCTCCTAAGAAAACCCCAAGAAGCTCAGTCCCTAAACCCTAAACCCCTAACCCTTAACCCTAAACCCCAAAAAGGGACCCTACTATAATTCTCTCCCTTGGCCCCTAAACCCTAAACCCTAAAGCCCCAAGAGGCTCAGTCCCTAAACCCTACCTTAAGAACCCAAAACCTACTTTTTTGTAGGGTCCCTATAAATCCCATATTGGGGTTTATAATAAGAACCTACCAAAAAAGTGGGTTTGGGGTTCTTAAGGTAAACCCCTAAAGCCCCAAGAGGCTCAGTCCCTGGCTTCCTGCAAAACCTCGGGAGGGTCGCGGAGCTGCAGTTGACTCAGAAGCAGCGCAATGTGGACCTCGTGAGGTTTATTGTTTGGAGGGTTTCCTTTAAGGGCTCCTTCAAGGGGTGTATGGGTTTAGGGTTTAGGGTTTAGGGTTTAGGTCAGGGTTTAGGCTTTAGGGGTTCCTTGAATGGCTCCTTTAAGGGTTCCTTTAAGGGGTCTCTGCACGGGTTCCTCTAGGTTAGTTTAAGGGATCTACAAGCGCTATTTCGGGTTCAGGGTTTAGGGGTTCCGAAAGGTTTGCAAATAATATGTGGGCCTTGACAATTACAGTTAGTGGATTTGCAGTGGATGAGGGATTGCAAGGGATGGTTTTACACATAACTTTGTCATCTCTATGGTATAGGATTTTGAGTACTAAACATTCCGACCTCTATAAAAACGTTCTGTTGTATCGGTAGTAGTATGTAGCGATAGTCGAATAAGTGAGAAAGTAAGTCGTGATTGAAAGAACGGCAGTGCAAGTGACAACCGCGAAAATTACGTTGATGATGATGCGAACAAAACGAGTACTAATAGTGCTGCTGTGTGCTGCTGACAGCAATGTAGATATGAGTAATACAACTGGCAATCGTCATCGTGGTTTCCCATGAGTTTAGGGTTCATGGTTCATGTGCAGCAGAATGTAGTCGGGCCCTTATAGATAAAAGAATGACTTCCCAAAGGCACCAACATATTGAGGCCCTTGAAGAGGGAGGGTGTGTTCAACGGGGGACGGCGGGGGGGTGGGGGGGGTGGGAGCACTGAACCCTAAACCGTAAATCGTAAAGCCCTAAGCCCCCTAAACCCTAAACCCTAAGGTTCAGGGCTTGTTTGAGGGTGTTAAGAGGCAACCTCAGGGTCAGCAAGGATCCGCATTACCGATGCAGGGTTTGGGATTTCGGGCCTTGCGTTAGAATGGTTGAGGGTTTTTGTGCAATCATGAGATCTCTCGATCCATAAACTCTAGCTATACGGCCATGCTAGGGCCGGTAAAGGCTCCGTTTCCTTCGGGGTGCCAAACACAAGATGGAGAATGCCGCAGAGGTATGGTATCATTGATTTGCTGCATGCAAGCCCTTATCCTCAGCAAAACCTGAACCTAAAACTGAAAACTCAGTTTCGTAAGTCGTAAGTCTGATACGTTGAAACCCGAAAGCCCTACACAGGGCAGATTCATGATACATGCAACTTTACAATGTTGTTGTCCTTTTCGGCGGTCATTAGAGCACAATCTCCAGCAAGTCTACAGCACCCCCCCCCCCCCCAACAATTAAGTCCGTTTCTTTCACCCGAAACCCTAAACCCTAAATCCCCAAACCCCTAAACCCTAAACATCTAGATCCTAAATCCCTAAACCCCTAAGACCTAGAACCCTTAATCCCTGAACCCTAGAACCCTAAACCCTAGAACCCTAAATCCCTAACCCCTAAACCCTAGAACCCTAGAATACCTGCTATAATCCGGATTACGGCGCCTGCGCGGAAGTGGGCTCAGGGTTGTCAGAACTTAGAGTTTGGGGTCTAGGACCCCGGGTTTCTGGGTTTAGGGGTTTACGTTTTTAGGGTTTTAGGGGTTTAGGGCTTTAGGAGTTTAGGGCTTTAGGGGCTTAGGGGTATAGGGGTTTCGGGGGTTCAGGGGTTTTGGGCTTTAGAGGTTTAGGGGTTTAGGGGTTTCAGGGTTTAGGGCTTTAGGGGTTTAGGGGTTTAGGGGTTTAGGGTTTCGGGCCCAGGGGTTTAGGGCGAGTTTGTGACGACGGCTCGCTGGAGTTGCGGCCTCTGGGTGACACTTCAACCAAGATGGGTTTGGTTTAGGGTTTAGGGTTTAGGCTTTATGTGTTTGGGGTTCGGAGTTGGTGGATGTGAAGATACCCCGAAACCCTACACCCTAAACCCTAAACCCTAAACCCTAAACCCTACACCCTAAACCCTAAACCCTAAACCCTAAACCCCAAACCCTCAAAGGCCCTGAAGATCTCAAACCGAACTTGTCACGGTTCCCAGAATACTCCCGGCCGTACCCAGAGACTCCAAAACCCTTTAGTTGAGAATTTTACCGGTTTAGGGTTTAGGGTATGCGGGTTCCTACTACAGTCTAAGGTATATTTCTTAATTAAGGGGGTTTGGAGTCTCTGGATATCTCCGCCGTTCATACATCCTGAACCCAGAACCTCGGCACTACACGTTGAAAGAATCGTATGTGACTAAACCCTATAACCTAAACCCTACACCCTGAACACTGAACCCTAAACCCTGACCGCTGAGAACCCTAAACCCTAAACCCTAAACACTGAGAACCCTAAACCCTAAGACCCCCTAAAACCTGATGTAAACACCCAGAACCTAAAAAGCCTAAGCGCTAAGAGCCCGAAAACCTATCAGCCGCGAGACCCCCGCAGTTTCTGATATGGGTAGTTCTCTAAATCAGGGTCCCTTTTGGGTCCCCAATATAGTACGGGCACCCTTATAAAAAGGACACTAAAAGGGCCCCTAATTTAGAAAACTACCTTTATAAGGAATATACCTTAAACCAGAAGGGGCTTCATAGTAGGTATATTCGTTAAGGACACTAAACGGGACCCTATTTTAGAGAACTACCCTAAACCTTAAACCCTAAACCCTAAACCCTAAACCACCCAGATGCCGTTCTACCAGACTTTTTCGCCTGCTGAGCGAGAACTCTTCAAAGAGTTTACAGGTTTGGGGCTTAGGGTTTAGGGTTTAGGGTTAAGGGTTTAGGGGTTTAACCCTGAACCCTAAACCGGTTTAGGGCTGTAACCCTAAACCCTAAACCGGTTTAGGGTTTAGCGGTTTGGGGCTTGAGGGCTTGAGGGTTTGAGGGCTTTAGGGTCTAGGGTTTAGGGTGAGCCCGGCCCCTCTTAGGGAGACCAAGGCGGTCGCGAACATCACTCCTAGAGTTGTAGATAAGCCCTCTTCGACGAACCACCGCGTGCTTGCAAACATACCTGCAACATATACATATACATATACATATATATATATATATCATATATATATATATAGACCTAAACCCTAAATCCAAAGCCTATACATATACATATATACATATATACAAGTATATGTGTAGCCCAACTCAAAGTCGTCTCAGCATCTGATCTCCGCCTGAGCGGCGATCCGGCGTGCGCTGCAGGCAAGAGCTCCAGGGTTTGGGGTTTAGGGTTACCCAGAAACTCCAAAACCTGAATCATATGAAAGTTTCAGGGACATTCCTTAATTAACGGGTTTACCCTAAACCCTAAACCCTAAACCCTAAACCCTAAACCCTAAACCCTCTGGGTAGGGTTTAGACTTGAGCTTTGTCCAACGACGGGTCTCAGCCAAGGCTTCACGGTGAGTCCCAAATCCTGGGCCTTCAAAACATGGTGCCTAGAGGGGTACATTACATCAGCCTTATTTCAAGGAAGCTACAACCTTAGGGTTTAGGGTTTAGGGTTTAGGGTTTAGGGTTTAGGGTTTAGGGTTTAGGGAGTCAACCAACCCTCTAAGCCCTAAACCCTGAAACCCTAAAGCCCTAAAGCCCTAAACCCCGACTGAATTCAGAGAGCCCTGCCGTCAGCGTGGGCTTCAGGGTTGAGGTCGACTCCTTGCTTTCAATCTTTGGGGAACCTCCTGATTCATGGTTCGGGTCTCCGGGCTCTAGGTTTAGGGTTTAGGGTTTAGGGTTTAGGGTTTAGGGTTTAGGGTTTAGGGTATGCCACAGGGCTTCGGTAAGCATTGTGGTGAAATCTGGAAAGTTGGAACATGGATTTAGGATGATTCGTGCTGACATCCCCTTTCACTTTACCTTGAGTGCATGAGGGCAAAGATGTTCCAACTTTCTGGCTTCTACTGTCAGGGAAGAGGACGTAAAAATATTCAGACGGCGCATATCTGGCCGTATCTCGCGAGAACGCCCGAAACGGTAAGCCCTTTACGCAAGCCGAATCTCCACACCCGGGTTCAGGGTCCCCCAAACCCTAAACCCGTTTACCCTAAACCAATGCCTCATGCACCGGGTAGGGTTTAGGGTTTAGGGATTAGGGCTTAGGGTCACGAACCCCGCCATCCCAGGACCCCTTATTTAAGGAATAACCTTGAATATCTTAAGCCCCCTTTCATGTAAGGGTCTATTCCTTTAAGGAACCTCGTCCTAGTACCCTTCTAGGTACCGTGACCGGAACCCTATGATGGCATCTTCCTTCATTAAGGAGTTTAGTGTTAAAGGATTAAGGGTTCAGGGTTTAAGGATTGCAAGGTTCGTAGGGTTTTTGAAGGGGTTTATACGGGTTAACGGCGTTACTTAGAGGCTCAGCACTGGCCTCGGGAAGCCAGGAGCGATGCAGAGTTCAGGATGTTGAGGTTTTCGAGTAAACACTAGCAACATATTCTGATCATTCAGGCCACTACACATCTTGAGCCCCATGCCCTAAACCCCTAAGCCCTAAGCCCCAAACCCTAGGCCCTAAACCCTCGCGAAAACCTTCGGGGCCTGCGTTTGTTTCCGGTGGTTCTCCGGTTTCTTCGTCGAAACCTTCAGCCCGTCAAGAATGATTCGAAGGGCGCAGTAGCTCGCCCCAGCTTCACCTCGATGTCCTTCAACGCAGGCGCCGTGAAAGAGAATTGGGGAAGTCTGCAACTGGGAATGGGGCCGGGAAACCCTCGCTCAACACGTGACTTGATCAATTAAGCAAGCTTTCCTATCTCACTCCCACAGCTCCATGCCGGCCTCGTCCTGCGAGTCGTCGGACTCCGCCGCAGCTGCGGCGTCCTTCTTGTCACCTGGCTGACTCTGACTTGAGGCGTTTGAGACTTGAGGCGTTTGGCGCTGGCCGCCACTTGATATCCAGCAGTGCCCGCCTTCCGTGATGGCTCGGAGCCGCTGCTTCGTCAAGGTGGCCTTGGCCTGTTGCTTTGCAGGGGCGAGAAGCGAACGCATCGTTGCGCTGTACATGCCCTTGGCTACTTGCTGCTACTGCTGACGCTGCAAACGTTTTCGAAAGCCTACCCGCTCCTTTGAAGGTTCAGGTTTTAGGGCTTAGGGCTCTCATCTGCCCGATGGTCCAGGAGGGGGCTGAGTCGTCGATCCACCCTGAACATAGGAGAGCACGCAAGGTCGCTTGAGGCCAGCAGCCTTTCGCTGAGCGCGCTTTAGCAGCTCTGCGTCCATGGATTGGCCCTCCTATGGGGTCAGCACTGAAACGAACACAGAAGAAGAAAATGGCTGGAATTACCTGTTTGTGACAAGCAGACACTTCGCCCGCGTCTTCGCATCTCGTCCTTGGGAGATGGCCCCTCGGCGCTTGAGGAAGGTGTCCCTGGCAATGTTGGGAGCCTCGTCCAGCCTCGACGCGAAGCGCAAACCGGAGGGCTACCAAGACATCTTTCGTCTGACGAGAGGGTGGTGCGCGGTGTCTCGGCCTAGCTTCGCTCAATGATTCATGATCTCAAGGGTCTTTGACAGGATGTGAAAGTGGCGGTCGGTGTCCTTGATGAGACATGCTACGGCCAAGACCAAGCAAAAGAATGAGCCGCAAGCCGCACCAGAAGCCCCAGAACTGTTGCCCAAACGAACCCCCAAAATCTAATTCCAACCGAAGCGGAAAGCCTATCCGATCCGTATACAGCATCATGGACCAGTTTCCAAGGGAACTATTGGCAGAAGCATTTGCTAGGGCCCTGGACTTCACTGAACAGGACAAAAGGCATTCAAAGCGCTTCTGGCCATGGTTGGGTTTAGGGTTTAGGGTTTAGGGTTTAGGGTTTAGGGTTTAGGGTTTAGGGTTTAGGGTTTTGGGTTTAGGGGTCGTGGCCTGAATGCATAGGGTAGCGTTTAGGCTCCAGGGTTAACCTGTCGGGCTGAGTGCTTGGAGTTTAGGGTTTAGGAGACCCCGTTCTCCTAAAGGAAACTACAGGTGGGGAGTGTTGGGTATAATTATATAGGGCTTCTATAAGGCTTCTATAAGGTATAATAAACCTTCTATAAGGCTCCTATAGCGGTAACTACCCACCTGAAAATGTCCTAGATTCGGCTTTTAAAAAGTCGGAAAGTGACCTAAGAGCTGTTCCGCCACAGGCGCAAACTCGCACCGTCGCAGTCTAATGTAAGGGCCTTGGTAGTTGGAACAGGGTTTTGGGGGTTCCTGATTATAGTTGTAGTACAATAGTAGAATATACCACCAACCCCAACCCTAAAACACAAACTCTATTCTATTTATTAGAGCCCCTTTCTTAGAAAATATCAATTGCAATGCCCCCAGCTCGAAAGGCCCGATACCCGGAGATCATTCCGGATCGGCACGGTTTAGGGTTTAGGGTTTAGGGTTTCGGCCCCTAAGAAAAAAGTTGAAAGAAGCAGCCATTGAAGTGATAGACCTTGCTTGGCCGAACTCGAAACAACAACCCCTAATCCTGAACCTTTAAACAACCCTAAACTTCACACCGAAAATTCTGGCCTTTGAACAGCCCTAGACCCCCAAAAAAACAACAAAAAGGTTCAACCCTCGATCCTGAGCCTAAACGCCAAAACCCCAAAGGAAAGACGCAACACCATAAACCCAGAAGCCAAGTTTGCAGTTTGGGTCTAGGTTCTAAGGGCTAAACTTATGGGGTTTAGGGTCTAAGGGGCTTAGGGGTAAGGGTATAAGGGCTATGGGGCTTGGGATTTACGGTCGGGCTTTAGGGTTTGAGGGCTCAGGGTTTTGGGTTTTGGGTTTTAGGGTGTCGGGTTTAGGGTTTTAGGGCGTGGGGTTGAGGGTTTAGGGTTTTAGGGCTTAGGGTTTAGGCTTTTAGGGCTCATGACACGCACTGCGACGCCCACCTTGGGTGGGGAACACGCCACGCACAGACATGTTCAGTTCTGGAACTTGAGGGAGCGGTTCCTGGGCTTGGGAGGTTTAAAGTCTAGGGGGTTTAGGGCTTAGGGGGTTTAGGGTTTAGGGTTTAGGGGGCTTAGGGTTTAGGGTATAGGGTTTAGGCGGTTTAGGGTTTAGGGTTTAGGGTTCGCGTTATAGTATACTAAATCTTTAAAGGGAGTGCAGGAGTGAGGAGGATACGCTTCGTAATTGTCCCCACCCCTACACTAGAGGATTGCCGGGCTCAGAGCAACCTTAGGCCACCATCACTGACTTCTTTTCTGTGGGTTCTTATTTTAAACCCTAATATGGAGTTTGTAGGGACCCTACAAAAAGTAGGTTTTGGTAGGTTAAGGTAGATTTAGGCTGGGTTTACACAGTTGAGGGATTGGAAATTGAACGATTAGGCTGCGACGTGTAGCTCTGATTCTGGGCAAAAGATTATTGTGCAACAGCTTGATCAGGACACCAATCGAAAAACTGAAAACCAGTATCCGGAACCTGAGATGGATGTTGATGTAGCAGTCGGACTAGATTCGCGGGCGCGCTTGGAGGCTGATTCCCAGATGGGCTCAAGCTTACGCTCCCAAGGCAGAACAAAGGCGCTGGTGGCCTGGGCTCTCCAGCAGTTTCTCACATGTGCGGCAATGACAGCATTCGAAGCCCCTGTCTGCTCGTCAGAAGCCTCGCTAGACATGGTAGTCACCTCAAAGCTTTGTAGGCAAGCAGGCTCAAACCAAGGGCTCGGGGCCCGGGTTGCTCACGAATCCCTGGAAAGCTCTCCGCAAAGCGCTCAAGAAGTGTTCCAGAAAGCGCAGGCGCAGGTTTATCTGGCCAAACGCGGTCTGCTGCTCGCGACGGCAGGCCTCCAATTGCCCCTCAAGATCAGAGATTGTGTTTTGCTGGGCCTGCACTCGACGAGCAAGATAGCTCAAGCCTTCCTGAAGACTGGCAATGCTGTCAGCAGAGCAGGAACTTTCCAGAGTGCGATCTGAGGGAGGCGCGCTGTCCATGGAGGCGCCCCCGATCTGAAAAATTTCGAATGTTAAATGTCTTATGTACATTGTTGACCAATCATGTCGTGAATCCGCACATCACAGAGCACACTTCCACATGTTACTTGCATGAGTTTGTTTGCCGCATCGAGCCACATAGTCCTTGCTGATAGTCCCTGTACTAAAATCCACCCCCAAAACCCTATTCTAATTGTCGAGGCTCCTACATTTATTTCCCAAAACCCTCACTTTGCACAGAACACCTACATTGCACTGTGAGCCCCGAAACCCTAAAGCCAATAGTTTGGGGGCCTATGGTGGTAGGTCTGTGTGTATACATATATGCTAGGGAGTATAAGGAGGCAACACTACTAGTTTAAGCGGAAACAGCTCAGCTTTACCCTCAGCCCGCCAACCCCCTGGACATCCAATGTAGGGATTTCCACAGACCGGAACCATAACCCAAACCGGAAAATCCTTATACCTACTGGCTCCAACACCCTGCCTCTTCAAAGGCTATACCCTTTATGGGGGCATACCTCATTATGGTGTAGGGTATGGGCTCAACCCTAAACCCTAAACCCTGAACCATAAACCGTGAACCTCATAAGCCATACTACGCAACAGGATGAGGGTTCAGTCGAAACCACACCCGCAACTGCCTCAACTTGGTGAGCCTTCAATCCGCATTTTACGAGACCTTTGCAAATGCGGAGTCATTCATAAAGATAGGGTTTAGGCCCGTTTAGGCTTTAGGGTGCTTAACTAACCCAGTTTCTGAATGCCCAACATCCGAAACACAAAATCTCTAAAGCAACAACCGGCAACCTCACAGCCACTGAAGCCCTCATCCTACCTCAAACACGGGAGCTCCGAAATTGCAAGCCCAAACTAAACCCTAAACCCTAAACCCTAAACCCAAAACCCTAAACCCTAAACCCTAAACCCCAAACCGTTGCTTCAGGGTTTACATAAGGGTTACGACCACGACCCCGAGGCTCTATAGACTTATGGAGGTCTAGAACGATTCAAGAACTTCGTCATGATTAGGGTTTAGGGTTTAGGGTTTAGGGTTTAGGGTTTAGGGACCCTAAACCACCCTAAACCCTAAACTAAAGTAAATCAATTGCGTTCCCTCCCTTTGACCTTCCCAGACACTACACCCCAACATGCACTTTCCCGGCAATATAGAGCCCTGAATACTTAGGGCAGAGTCGAATATACTTATGATAAGGTCCAGAAAGAAAAAAGTTGCAATTGTGCTCCTTTACCAACCCTCAACCCTAAACCCTAATCCCTTAACCCTAAACCCTAGACCCTTAACCCTAAACCCTAGACCCTTAACCCCAAACCCTAAACCCTAGACCCTTAACCCTAAACCCTAGACCCTAAACCCTGAACCCTAAACCCTATAAACCCTGAAAACGGACCCCCTAATTTGATTCTCTCTTTCGTCAACAGGGTGCTGTCAGCCCTGCCGTTCCCAAGTGGACGGCTTAGGGTCTTAGTGGGGGTTAGTAGCATTTAGGGCTCAGGGTTTAGGAGGGTTTCGGGTTTAGTAGGGTTTAGGGTTTAGGGTTTAGTGGGGTTTAGGGTTTAGGGTTTAGGGTCTAGTGGGGGTTAGCAGGGTTTAGGGTTTAGGGTTTAGTGGGGTTTAGGGTTTGGGGTTTAGTAGGGTTTAGGGTTTGGGGTTTAGGGTTTAGGGCGGAGGGTTCAGACGTACATATGTATGCACCGATCTGACGTGACTGAGTTTTGTTCATGACACAGACTAGATCACAGCAGCGATTGCAAAGGATCAAGAACGCTATACTGATGTGACACGCTTATAAGCCCTGCGGTCCCCCAGCTGACCGCGTGCTGCCGAGGTGCCACCGAAAGCCCACACCGAAGTAGTCTGCAGCTTGCCAGAGCCCGGCATCACAGAAGGGATTCTCACCTTTGAGATCAAAGCACCATTGCTGTTTTACTCTGAACCGTTTATCATGACTCCTCGAGATTGTTGCGGAATTTCTTATGTCTTCCGAGTCGTTTTCATACTCTTTTGCCCGCTATGATTGCTAGTATTGGTGCAGTTACTGCTGCTACTAATATTGTCAAATTGAAACTATTCGTAGCACCGCTGTCGAATATTAAGTCAAGAGTTCTCATTAAAGGAAACTCAGACCGTGCGATTACCGGTAATGAAAATTATAAGTGGCTACAAGCTCTAAACCATGAACATTATGCACCAACACCGTCACCCTGACAGCCTAAACCCTCAAATCCGAAAACCCTAAACCCTACTGTCACAGCGCGACAGCCTGAAGGCCAATTTTCAGGACTTTACACCCAAAACACCTGGCCCGTAATTCAGGAATATTGGAGTTTCTGGACCTAGACCCTAAGCCCCGAAACCCCAGACCTTGAACCCAAAGCCCTCAGCTCCCGAACCCTTGATGAACCCAAAGCCCTCTGCTCCCGAACCCTTGAATAAAATGCTCGGACATGGTCTGGGGCCAGGGGTGCGGGGTGGACTTTTGGGGGTGCCGTCATGGTTGTGAAGGGGTCTAGGGTTTAGGGGCTTCAGGTATGGCCGTTATAGTTAAGCTGGTACCCGCACTGGTGGCAAAAGGGGCCGAATGAAGAGAGGTTGTGGAGGTTCTGCAAGGGCTTATAAGGTCGAGTCCTTGCCGGAGCTCGGCATGTTCCGACTCCAACTCCTTCACCCTGTCCGTCTTGACCGTCACCTGCGAATTTCATAGCTCGGCCAATGAAGCTGTTAAGGTATGACGTGAAACTCGCCTCCGCCTGCAACCCTGAGTTATGACAATGGATGTGAAAACGACCTCGTCCCTTCTTATCGTCGGTGTAGATTGTCAGGCTCTGCCAGAAATCGGGCATGGACTTCGCCTTCTTCGAAGCTGAGGCGAAGCTGAGGTTCCTCACTCCCATCATGGGAGCTGGCTTCTGCTCACTCTGTTCCTGAAGGCCTTGAATACATGGCTGGTTGTCAAAATTATGGTCCCTTTTGGGGTCCCCTAAATAATTAACCCTAAACCCTAAACCCTAAACCCTAAACCCCAAAAAGGGACCCTACTTTTGACAACTACCCACATGGCTGGCCTCGAGTTTCTTGACAGCGGGCATGAGCTGGAGGATCCCTTCAAGCTTCATCTTGACGGACAAGGCCTTGTCCTTGATGATCTCAGCGCATTTAAGTACCTTAACCTACCAGAACCCACCTTTTTTTGTAGGTTCTTATTATAAACCCTAATATGGGATTTATAGGGACCCTACAAAAAAGTAGGTTCTGGTGGGTTAAGGTAGGCTACCAAGCAGCTCGGGCGGACTTAGTAGGTAGGGATATAATCAGGGTTGAGAGTTTGGTGTAGTAGGGCTCGGGGTTCATAGGGCTTAAGGTTTAGAGTAATTCTTAGGGTTTAGTGTTTAGGATATAATCAGGGTTGAGGGTTTGGTCTGGTGTAGGGCTCGGGGTTTGCAGGGCTTAGGGTTTAGAGTAATTCTTAGGGTTTAGGGTTTAGGGTTTAGGGCACTACACTCATAAGTACGTATAAGAAGCCTAATTAAAGTACTTGTAGCCATACTTCCTACGTCCGACTTTGCCCCTGATCCTTTGGGCGCTGCCTGTTTAGGGTTTAGGGTTTAGGGTTTAGGGTTCCTTCCCGAAACTCCAAAACCAAAGCCCTACTTCAAGGACCAGGGACTCAGTAAGTAAGGTTTTGAGCAGGGTCATAAATAGGATCAAAAAACCCTAAACCCTAAACCCTAAACCCTAAGCCAAGGACGTAGTAAGTCAGTAGAGTGGGGCTGTAGGCCCGGTGCCCCTACATATAGTTAGGACAAGTTTAACTCGACTTACTTAGAGAACTTTAGTGACTAGGGCTCTAAGTACCTTAGCTTTCATTGGGGTTACAAGTAGATGTAACTTTAAATGCCGTACTTGCAACGCCACTTACTAAGTCTCCTGAGCCTCTAAGTAATCATTACCTACTTACGAAGCCCCAGGACCCAGTAACTCAAACAACATACACCGACACTCCAAGTAGCGATGAACCCGTCTTTAACCCCTAGTGCGTAAATCCTAAAGCCGAAGACACACACTCGAAAGACGCAAAACCTCTAAACCTTTAGGGTTTAGGGATTTAGGTCTTTAGAGGTTTAGGGGTTTAGGGGTCTAGGGGTTTACGGGGGTTTAGGGGTTCAGGGTTTAGGATCCCCGAACTCTCTTTTCCGAGCAGCCGAAGATGTAGAGGAAAGCCGGGATCCCCTCCAAACCATCGGCCAGGGGCGTCAGCTCTTGCGTGCCTGGATGGCTTAGGGATTAGGGTTTAGGGGTTTAGGGTTTAGGGTTTAGGGGTTCAGGGGTTTAGGGCTTAGGGGTTTAGGGTTCAGGGTTTAGGGCTTAGGGTGTTTTTGCGGGTTAGTTCTGAAGATGTCTGAGGTTTTAGGAAGGGGTGCGTGTAGGGCTTTAGGTGCTTCTTGAGGTTGCACAAGGTGGAGGTCTTTTGGGCACGTTTGCGTACGTTTTGCTGTGGGTCAAGGGTTTACCAAGCGCTTAAAGGGCTTTGTGCAGTTTAGGGAAGTTTAGGGTTTAGGGTTTAGGGTTTAGGGTTTAGGGTTTAGGGTTTAGGGTTAAGGGATTAGGGTTTAGGGTTTAGGGTTTAGGGTTTTGGTTTAAGGAGGAAGTTTAGGGTTCAGGGTTAGCGAGGACTTTGGTGGGATTCGAGCTCGGGACTCGGAAACGGGCTTCCACACGCCTCTCAACCGTCCGAAACGCAGAAAGCACATGCATGAATACGACAAGACCGACAACGCTGATCACACAAATCGTAGACCTTTCTGGCGAAATCAACCCAAGGACGTGCACGAGAAACTTTATGATAGAACCATGACATAAAATCCGCTATACTAAAACAAACAACCCTAAACCCCTAAACCCCGAAACCCCGAAACCCAAACCTCTACACCCCTAAGCCCTGAACCCTAAACCCCTGAACCACTAAACCCTACACCCCTAAGCCCTGAACCCTAAACCCCCAAATCCCTAAACCCCTAAACCCCTAAACCCCTAAACCCTAAACCCCCTCAACCCTACACCCCAAAGCCCTGAACCCTTAACCCCTAAACCCTAAACCTCTATATAAACCCCTAAACCCTTAAACTCTGAAGCCCAAACCCCTAAACCCTAAACCCTTAGACTTTGAATCCTAAACCCCTAAACCCTAAACCCCTATATAAACCCTAAACCCTTACACTCTGAAGCCCCAAGTTTAGGGTTTAGGGTTTAGGGTTTAGGGTTTAGGGTTTAGGGTTTAGGGTTTAGGGTCGAATTCTTCCATCCCCAGCCTCCCACCGTCGTGCGGTGGAGGACCCGTGTCCCGGCACTGGCCTCTCCGGGGTCTGGAGGGTTTCGGGCTTGGGGCTGCTCGGGTTTAGGGTTTAGGGTATAGGATTTTAGGGTTTTGGGATTTTGGGGTTTAGGGTTTGGGATTTTCGGGTTTTGGGGTTTAGGGTTTAGAGTTTAGGAGTTTAGGGTTTTGGGGTTTAGGGCTTTAGGGTTTTAGGGTTTTGGGTTTAGGGTTGTTCAGGTTTACGCTTGAGTTACGGGTTTTAAGTTTGGGGCGTGTTGATCTGACCTGCGCGGTGGGCGTATATGCTTGCTGACATGATTTGCCCCAGTCGCACCGTGCAAGTCCCGCATTTGCGAGCTTGTGACTGCTGCAGCATGTCAACCTAACGTGGACAAACGCTCCACCACGACAGATATGGTTGTAAAGATCGTCCAGCAAGGTTGCCACGATGTACGTCCGATATCTTCGGGGCAAAAGACGTCCACTACGTACGTGGAGCTCTAAATATCCCACCCCCCAAAGCCACCCAGAGCTTTCGTAACAAGCTTACGCGCTTAAGCGTACCCAAAATCAAAGCATGCCTTTTGAGACTAGCGGAGGGTGTAGATGAGGCACACAAAACGAAAAGAGGAGTTATTGGTCGTATTACGGAATACGTGTACACAGACTTGTACTTGCATGTAAATGGCTGTAATTTTCCAGAACTACCATTTACCTCAAGGTACGACTTGAAATTGAAAAGTATATGTTTATATTCCCGCGTGGGTGTGCTATGCTCCTGTATGTGAGAAGGCCGACACTGAGCATTCAGGCTTATGACCCCCTTCGTGCACACACGAGCACTCGCGGGACCCGGGGGGTTCGGGTTGCATGTGGTCCCGACCCAATGGGGCACGGGATCCGGGATGGTATTGAGTTTAGAGCACGCGCAAAGAAAGGCGCTGTTTTGCTGCAGAATGTGGCACAACCCCCTGAGCTCCGGTGTGCAGCAACATTATGCTGCTTAATGGTTATTTCTCGTAATACGGAATACGTGCACACAGACATGCACTTACCTGTACATGGCTGTAACTATCATCTATGATTGCCATTTTACCTCCAGGTAAGACTAGAACGTCGTTTAGTTACATGAGCATTCGGGTATAGGGCTTAGGGCTTAAAACCTCCGTCTTGACCCCAAACCTCTAACCGAAATCCTACATCCCGAAACCCCAAAACCCAACACCCCAGCACACAAAGCATTGCAGCACCAAAATCCCCGAAACCCTGCAACGCCAAATATTGAAGGTGCAATAAACAAAACTAAAGCCCCAAACCTCCGTATGAACTGTTGGGGAAGATCAGAACGCGCGTAAACAGAGGGAAAATCGCCCGCCCTGCTGAACACGCTAGGCCAGGTTATGTGGAACCCCGAAAACTCTCTTGTGGACCCCCGAGTCCCGAAACCACAAGTTCGTTAGCCCCATACCCGGAACGAAGAGATCCAGAAATTACGCACAAACCCCAAACCCTAAACCCTAATCCCCTAAAGCCGCTTACTGAGCCCACTGCTGAACCCTTGAGTCCCACCACCCCTAGACCCTACAACCCCCCCCTAACCCCCCGAAAACCCTCAACCCAAGATCCGATGTTAACAACATATAATCCTTAATCCACACTCAGGGTTTAGGCTTTAGGGTTTAGGGCGGTGCAAAACCGGTTATAACCCTCAACCCCAAACCGTAAGCGGCACAAAACCCCGAAAATCGCAAAACCTCACCGGGGCTCCTGGTGGGAGGACGGGGCGGCACGGTGAGCCACGGCCAAGTTGTCCACCAGGACGAGGTCGCCCTCCTTCAAGGGTTTAGGGGGTTTAAGCTTTAAAATTTAGGGTTTAGGGTTTAGGCTTTAAAATCTAGGCTTTATGGTTTAGGCTTTAGGGTTTAGGGATTAGGGCTTAGGGGTTTCGACTGACTGGTTCTTAGTGGGGTATGGGGGAATGGGTTAATTGGGACTACTTCAGGGGACCTTGAGAGACGATCGTAGGGATCCATCCCCCAATTCCTAAACCCTGAACCCCATTCCCTACGAAGAACGAGGGAGTCAAAGCCCAGATCTTCTAAATGTAGCTTACCGGTGGACTGAATTACGGGTTGAGGGTTTAGCGTTTAGGGTTTAGGTTTTAGGGTTTAGGGTTTAGGTTTTAGGGTTTACGGTTTAGGGGCCTATTGCTGTAAAGCTTAACAGGTAGGGATTAGCCGTGATTGGCAGGCGGATTCGGATTTCTTTCAATGCGGACATTCTATCGGGCATCCACAAAGGTGTGCGTATCTGGACTTTGAAGTATAGAAACCAAGTATAGACTCGTAGTTCAGCATGGTTCCTTTAAGGAACAGGTCAAAAACATGCATTCAACTATGGTACTCCTGAACCCAGGTATAGTGTTTTTGCTTACACAGGACTGTCGATAGTTTTACAAGCTCCGTAAAGATGGAACATCCTGTATGAAACAATAGGAAACGTGATGTGCCTTGACCAAGACCGTATTGCAACATGTGGGCCCAAGAATGAGCAGCTGAACATAAACTTGACCCTAAACCCTAAGCCCTAAACCCTAAACCCCAAACCCCAAACCCTAAACCCTATACCCTTGTGAAACAACATCATCGTCCCATTCTTGCATTCCCTTGACGTGTTGTCAGACTGGAGCACTAAGCAAGAAGAACGTAGCTCATGGCCTTGCTGATGAAGGCGATGATAGACGTGGTAAAGGATTTCTGCGTGCAATGATGAATCCTTAGCCGTCATTGGTTCGCTCAGAACCAAAAGTGCAGCACATCCGTGCACGAGCACGCCGGTGCAATCCAAGCAGGGGCGGTGCAGCCCGTCGAAGTCTCGCGAAGCGAAGACTCGGCTTCTTGGGTATTCAAATTTGCTGTGGTCCAGCCAATCAATGGCCACGCAAAATGTTCGATGCCCAGAGCTGCCAGGGGAGGTCATGCGTGAAAGCGCCCTGCATTGCCAGTATACGCAACGGTCCTCGTATTGTTGCTGCAGGTGCCGCTGATACTCGTCCATTTGGCATTTCCTGGCCCGGAGGTTGTCTGCAAGTCGTTTGATGATCATTTTGTGTTTGACGCATATGCTGCAGCTTGCGTGCTGGGTCTTCGCCCGAATTCTCACAGGCTCTACCATGCTAGGCTCGTCCGTCCTGCTGGCACCTAAGCTTTTGCCTTCGGGTTTGGGATTGAAGTTAAATTAAAGGCTAAATCCTGAGAAATTGAGGAGTCAAGGCTGCGGGTTTTCAGATTTAGGGCTCAGGATACCTAAACCCTAAAACCCTAAACCCCGAAACCCCAAAACCCTAAAACCCTAAACCCTAAACCCCAAAACCCTAAAACCCTAAAACCCTAAACCCTGAAACCCGAAACCCAAAACCCCAAACCCTAAAAACCCTAAAACCCTAAACCCTAAAACCCTAAACCCTAGAACCCCAAACCCTAAACCCTAAACGGTAAGAACCAGGGAAAGCTTTTAGGCACGGTTCCGCCGAGCTTGGGATTTGGGTGGCGGATAAAACCCAATGCCCCTTCCATCTCCCTGGTTCTTAGTACAGTAGGGGATGGGGTTTAGGGTTTAAGGTTTTAGGGTTTAGGGTTTAGGGTTTGGGGTTTGGGGTTTGGGGTTTAAGGTTTAGGGTTTAGGGTTTGGGGTTTAGGGTTTAGGGTTTAAGGTGTTAGGGTTTAGGGTTTGGGGTTTGGGGTTTAGGGTTTAGGGATTAGGGTTTTAGAGTTTAGGGTTTAGGGTTTAGGGCTTTAGGGTTTTAGGGCTTTAGGGTTTTTTGGGCTTTAGGGTTTTAGGGTTTTAGGGTTTAGGGTTTAGGGTTTAGGGCTTAGCTTAGGGTTTGGGGGAATGGATCTCTATGATAATCTCTTAAGATCGCCGGTAGTGGTCCCAATAACCCATTCCCCAATCAGGACCAGTCAGCTATCCAGGGCATAACCAATCTGCAATCCTTATAGTAGTACCACGACTTAGTCAATCTTATTTATGATGATACTCCACACATCCTTTATAACCGACTTACTAAGTTCCCTGACCCTAAACCCCTAAACCCGTACAAAACTCTCGACAAAACTCTACAAAAGCCACATATATATATATATAAAAACATGTGTATATATATATATATATTTTTGTCTATTTATTTATTTATGCTTTTATGGTTACATACTTATAAGATGGTTTATTTGTACAGATACGTAGATATAGCCCCCTAAAACCCTGGCCCTAAACCCTAAACCCTAGACCCTAAAATCCCCTACACCCTAGACCCTAAAATCCCCTACACCCTAAACCCTAAACCCTAAACCCTAAACACTAAACCCTAAACCCTAGACCCTAAACCCTAGACCCTAAACCCTAAACCCTAAATGTTCAAGGCTGTCCTCGTAGCGGTAGCGCAGCCAGAGCTCCGTGCGACTTAGCAGCGCTTCGTACTGCCGGAAGACCTCAGTGACCTGGCCCAGGGTTTAGGGTTTAGGGTTTAGGGTTTAGGGTTTAGGGTTTAGGGTTTAGGGTTTAGGGTTCACTGGCTCTGCGAGGATGTGGGGATTGAAAAAAGGGCCTTAGGGGATGCTAGGGTTTAGGGTGTAGGGGATTTTAGGGTCTAGGGGCTTAGGGGATTGTAGGGTTTAGGGTTTGAGTGATTTTAGGGTTTAGGGTTTAGGTGGTTTTAGGGTTTAGGGGTTTAGGGTTTAGGGGATTTTAGGGTTTAGACTGTACGGGTTTTAGGGTTTAGGGGATATTAGGGATTCAAGGTTTGGGGGATTTTGGAGGTTTAGGGCTTAAGGTTTAGGGTTGAAGGTTGAGGGTTTAGAGTTGAAGGTTTGGGATTAGGGTTCCGTGTTCAAAGTTTGGGGGTTAAGGGTTTGGGTTTAGGGTTTGGGAAACCGGGTTTCTGGGTTCTGCTTATGCTGAACTCTTTCTGATTCTGCGAAAGAAAATGCCCAAGGTTATTGAAACTCCCCTAAACCCTAAACCCTGAACCCTAACCCCAACCCCAAACCCTAAACCCTAAACCCCAAACCCTGAACCCTAAACCCCAAACCCTAATCCCCAAACCCTAAACCCTAAACCCATAACCCTAGCCCAAAGACCCTGAACCCTAAAAGCTCTGATTGGAATTTCTTTTGTGGGGCTGACGTGCTTTGGCAGGTTGTGGGCTTCCCCATGGCCTCTAATGGGCTATAGCCTTTGACAAACTTAAGGGTTGGGGTTTTAGGGATTTGGGGTTTAGGGTTTCGGGTTTAAGGTTTATGGTTTAGGGTTTCGGATTTAGGGTTTAGGGTTCTAAAACTGAAAAACTCCAGAAGCCCTAGATCGCTCATGCTGTCTATTGAAGAAGTTGGACAACAGCAGTTGCACTAAAACCAGCGTGGCAATTGCCAGTGTTGTCTCAGTTGGATTTGGGACCAAACCAACACAGCGAGCAGCAGCGGTTTCTCTGAGTAGAGCCATCAGCCACGCTTTAGGGTTTAAGGTTTAGGGTTTGAGGTTTAGGGTTTAGAGCTATGAACAGAGTCCTGCACACAGAAAACCCCCTAAAGCCCCATGTAAAACCTCGAATCTTAAAATCTCTGAACCTGAGAACCCTGAATCCTAGATACCCTGAATCCTGCTTTAAGGGTCACGGGTCTTAGTAAGTAGGGTTAGAGGTACCCAAAAATTCGGTTAGAAGTAGATATAACTATAGTTCCCTTACTTTTATAGCCCTAGACCCTAAACCCTAACCCCTTCATAACCTAAATACTTAGTCCAATGACCCTTCAAGTAGAAAACCCGGAGCCTGGACTGCTTCTAGTAACCCTCGTCTCGAGCCTCGTGAAAACTCTTCTGGAAACCTATGAAACCATCGTTAGAACCCTATGAAAACCCAATGTGGGCCGTGCAAAACCGGATGCAGAACTCGATTAGAAAGCCTGAACCCTATACCCTAAACCCTAAACCCTACACCCACCTAAACCCTACACCCTAAACCCTACACTCACCTTCCTGTAAAACACTGTAAACCCCTAAACCCTAAACCCTACACCCCCCCTTTCTGTAAAACCCCAACAGCAAAGCGCTTGAAATCCTCGGCCTCCTCTGCGGAGAGAGCTCTGAGGCCCTGCGGCACCTTCACGCCGGCGGCCTGGGCATCTTCGGGGTTTAGCGCTGGGGGCTTACAGCATTTCTAAGGGTTTGGGGTTTAGGGGTTT